>VMDR010008323.1:0-37021 GCA_007922815.1 Macrotus californicus | reverse complement strand
GGTATCCACCCAAAGCAAACCTGTGCATGGTTAATGAGAACCATCCTAGATGTAATGTACCTAGAGTGTTAATAAAAGCCTGTCTAGGTGGGGGGGAGGGGGTCCAGGCCCCTCTCTTTATCATTTAGAGACTGGCCACGAATCCCTTTTTCTCCACCAGATTTCTTTAGTCTGCGTGAATTTGTTTGTCACTTGTCTGGGGAGATAGGACAAGCATTCCACAATGACACATGGTCCTGCCGGACAGGACTGTGACATCTCATTTTTTTGTATTCTTATTTCTTCATTCTGTTCCAGTTTGATACTTATTTTTTCCTTTTGTTCCAAATTGTTGATCTGAGTCCCCATTTCCTTCTCTTCAGTGTTGGTTCTCTGTACATTTTTCTTTATTTCACTGTGTGTAGCCTTCATTTCTTCCTTCATTTTGTGAGGAAGCTCAATCAATTCTATGAGAATCCTGATTACCAGTGTTTTGAACTCTGTATCAGATAGGTTGGCTATCTCCTCATCGCTTAGTTCTCTTTCTGGAGTTTTGATCTGTTCTTTCATTTGGGCTATATTTCTTTGTCTCAGCATACCTGTTTCATAAAAGGGTTGGAGTCTTAGGTATTCTCCAGGGCAGGGCAACCCTCTTTGCTGTGTTGTGGTGCTGTACATGAGGGAGAGGTCAGAGAGGGAACAATGCCACTTGCTTGCACAGTTCTTATCTTACTTTCCACCACTTCACTTTCTAAAAGCAGTTTGTGCCCCTTAGGTTCTGATATGCAGGTGGGTGGGTTTGTGTACATTTTAGGACCCTGGGGATCTCTCCAATGTACTCTCCTGTGAGGCTGGGAGTTTCTCCAGCCACCACAATCCCCACAGATCTTTACCACAAACTGTAGTTTTTAGTCTTTAGTTTCCTGCGCTGAAACCCTGGGTTTCACAGACCTTCTCGCTCCCCTGCTTTTCCCCAGGTTTGTCTGCACACGAATGTAGGATTGCCTGTGCAGTTGGCCAGCTGCTGCCTTGCCTGCTTGGTCCTTCAGCCACAGCCTTGCAGCATCCTCTCCACCACAGCTCCCGTCTGTTGCCCCTCCACCATGTGGTTGAATGTTTCTTCAACTCCTTAGTTGTTGGACTTCCATGCAATATTTTTCTGGCAGTTCTGGTTGTTCTTTGTTTTTGCATTGGTTGTTTTCCTTCTTTTGGTTGTGCAAGGAAGTGAGGTGTTTCTGTCTACACCTCCATCTTGGCCCCCTCTTCTGGTAAAAAATATTTGAAACGCATGATATCAAATGAGTCTGAATATACTGAGACACTCTCAAGAACTTAGTCTTTTTTCATTTTCCCCTCATGTTTTGTAAGTATATTATTCTTCAATCAATCATGTATACCAGCCTTGAATAGAATTGGAGTTGCTATGATGGGGATATAAAGAGAAAGACCAAATGTTTATTTTGTTTAACTTTGAAAGAGAGAAACAAAAGGAAAGACCAAAGGAAATCATAATGTGAAGTTTAAGCTTTAATGATAAACCAGAAAAATGGGGAGTGAGGCTGCCTTGGGGTCCTAGAAGAAGATGGTCCCATGTAAGAAGTAGGCAGGATGAGGAATATGGAACTTAGCCCTCAACAAATTTTGGGAAGCTTGAACCAGGGCGCCCAGCTTGGTTCAGGCATTATTGTGGCTGGAGGGTCAGGGTCAGCATCTATACTGCAGCTCAGCATTTTCAAGCGGTGCCTGGAGTCCAGAAGAAGGTGAGCTATCTCTCAGAGAACATTCCTCACCATGCTGGTGAGTATAGCACTGTCTGAGGTTCTCATTGAGGGGCCAGGATGTCGTTAGTCTCCATGCATTGGGGTGAGGATCTTCTTTCAACAGGTGCCTGAATGTCCACTGTGCATCATTCACTGAGGATGCCAGCCTAGGCCTACAGGCTTTGTGTAGCCCATTCAGATTGCCTTGGGTGACCAACTCCTGTCTTGCTGCCCCTTTCAATAGCCCAGGATACCTGCAGGGAATATGAGTCCTTAACACCCAGCGGAAAAGTTGTGGTTTAGATGGCAAAGCCCTTGTACCTGAACTTGGGTGGAAATGGACAACAGTGAAAGTAATAAAATATTCCCCAAAGAGTTGGAATATTATATGAAAACTTGTCAAAGATTGGAAACATTTTCCCATTCATGTCATGAAAAAAGTCAACTTCCTAAAAATGTTTAGTTAGCCATTTCAGATGATGCAGTTATTTTTCAATTGTTTGAAATTCATGTTCCTATTTAATAGATATATGATTTTTGCTTATCACACTTTCCAGATTCTGATAAATCATTGCATTTTAAAAACAATCAGATGTAGGTGATAGTTTTTATAGGTCTACTAAAGAATAATATTTGGTTCAGTTTCACTTTCTGCAGTTCGTGAGACAAAGTCAATATACAGATTTCAGCCATAAATCATGTTCAAATTTTAAATGTACACCAACTGCTCAAAGGTAAATCACGCCCAATGTGTGTGTGCATGTAGGTGAGTGTGCACACGTGCACACATGCACACATGAATTCATTTGAGACAGAAGCTGAGACATTTTTCTTTTAACATCATGTTCCATATAATTGTTTCTGGCTATCACAGGGGCATTCTATGTTTGACCAACAATAGGTCAAGGCTAGAGAGGAAGGGGTCTTAGTGGGAATGGGAAAGTAAAATCTTGTTGTTTGGAGACTCAGCCTGTGTCATTGAGAAGGATCTCCATGGTGCAAAGGTAGCCCCACATATCTGGTGCTCTTGAAGGCAACAGGGAGGAAGTCTGGTGCCCTGACCCACAGTGGGCAGTGTGGACTCTTAGATCCGGGGAGGCAATGCCAGGATGAGCAAACACGTCACCGCTTTTCCTGTCATTGTCCCCATTTCCTGTAGATGTAGTAGAATTTTCTTCTTTTCCCCAAATGCAGGGTAATATGAATGCTGGGTCAGCAGAGTGGAGGGCTGTGTGTTCATCCTGCTTTGAGTGAGGCCCGCAGGTGGGCTAAGGCACCATGGAATTGTCTAGCGAAGAGGTAAGGTAAAAGTCACAGTTCTCCCATTTGTTGCTCTTCCTCTGTAGCCCAAGTGGGAATGTCTTGAGAGGGAGAATGGCCGAGCCGCGTGCAGACTGTGGAAGTTGACAGAAGCCCAAGACCATCTTGCCCATATCCATCATTTTGATGCTGCAGGTGATAAACCAAAGCCCAGAGTTTTGAAGTGAGCTGCCCACAGTCACAAAGCAAGTGCAGAGAAAGGTATCAAGACCAGGGCTCTGCTCAGTGGAAGACAGCCAATAAATAAAGTGGCTTACCAAGGCTAGCAGATTAGGCAGGAGTAGTCGGGAAGTTTCTTCTCCAAAATTCCAAGCAAGGGAATTTTTTGTAAGGTGACTAGCTTCTGTTGACCTTTCATTTCTCAGCCTCTGGAGAGGGGAAGTGACTACATGATAGTAAATTTGAAAACAACAACAACAATAATAATACCTGCAGAAAGCTGGAGATTTTCATGTCTGAGTCTCACCAGACCAGCACCATTACCAACAGCAGGGTGGGAGGGAGAAAACCTGCCAAGGCCACCACTGGGTGGGAAGTCTGATTAATTTTAGAACTTAGCCAGCAGGCCCATTTGTTTCTCATGGAAAGAAATGTCCTGCAATATGGCCTCTATCAATAAGAATGGTGATATTTTGGTCCTCGTATTTGCTCTCTGTTCTCCTCAACTTATTTAGTACCAAAGTGGGGGAGGGGATCCATATACTGGGGTCCCTACCCACTTTACTGGCACCGTTTTGATTGTAGATTGAATTCAAATTGGAAATCCGCATTCTCATTCTGACTTTTTACCACAAAGGGATGTGTCCATTTTCTCTGAAGTGCAGGCTATTAAAGAACCTGGAAAGGAGTCAGGCGATAGGTAACGCTGGAAACCACACCTCTCATCCTTATCCAGTGCAGGTAGCCGGTGTCTAAAGCACATGTTCTCTCTGTTCTACGGAGGTGCTCTTGGGGCAAAGTGGCCTTTGTTGCTCTCAGAGAACTGTTTACAGTTGGTGTGGTTTGCCCTGTCCGGAAATCCTTTTTGATCGCCCAAAAACGTTCATTTGGGCTGAACTAGGGCCTGGGCACTCAGGCTCTGTTGGGGGTGCAGTCAGCTACAACTTCCCTCCCGTCTTCATTTTCCTATAGATCGCAGAGGCCAGAGAGCCCGGGAGAAGCCCCCGCCCATTCATTAATTGCTTCAGACCCATTGTATGTAGACAGCAGGACCTCCTTCAACGAAGGGCACTAAACCCAGAACAGGCACCCAGGCCACACTTAGGTTGTAAATACTCAGTGGATGGATCTAGGGTTTCTCTGTCCAAGGCCAGATTACAAGAAGGAATGCCCTGGTTCCAGCAAGGGAATTTGCAGATGCTGGTTAGGGCTAAGCCAGACTTAGCAACACAGACCATGTTTCTGGGGCAGGGCTGGTTCCTTCCCAGCACCAGCACAAAGGACCGTGTCAGTCCAGCCCAGCTAGTGGGACCCTGGAACCCTGCATTTACTGCCGTAAGAGCGCTCCATGCAAACAGGCCAGTATCAGAGCTTGGAGTGGATCTAGGGGCCAGGTGCTTGGGGGGCTCAGGCAGCAGCCTGTGAGTGACCCTTGCTCCTTTCCTCTCCTTCCCTCTCCCTTTCTTCCTCCCTTCCTTCCTTCCACAAATGCCTAGTGAGGGTCAGCGGTGTCTTCATAGGCCTAGGAACAGGGACACGCCCATAAAAGTCACAGTCCAGTGGGGGTAGAGGAAGGAATCAGACAGAAGACAGGAAATAAACAGCAATTAGAAAATGAGAAGGTGATTTTTTAACACAGAACACCTGAGAGAATTGGAACTATTTGAGGAGGAACATTCCTGGTAGTAGAGATGGCAGGACCTCAGAGCCCCTGATCGGGTCGGTTATAGTTATGACTTAACTTCTGGACCCAGGGGATTGGGGAGTTCCCATCCGTGGGTCTTCAGGGTTGCTGCTTGCTGCTGTCACACACCCGCTTTGTGGCATTTCCTCCTCCTATTTCTTTGAGGTGGCCACCTTGAGAACAGTGCCCAAGGCAGAGGAATGCCCCTCCTCCCATTCTGTCACAAACTCACCCGTCCTCCTTTCACCTCCCCTGACCCTCGTTGTGCCCCTGGTGGTGTTTTTTTTATGCCCTCTAGTGCCTGCAAAAGTAAGGCAGCTAAACTAGTGCTCAGCCTGGCGCTTTCGTAGGCAGGCTCGTGCCCTTGTCTCCCAGCAGCCTGCTCCCGTCCCTGTGCATCTCTGCATTTGCTGGAAGCTCCTTGTGACCTGGAGGCTCACCCATCATCCTACTCATTTTACTGAGAGGTGAGGAGAAGGTCTGAGTCCCATGCAGATTGCAGCAGATTAGGGCAGGCGTTTATTTCCCCAACCTCCCTCCCCAGTTTTCCTGCAATTCCCTACTGCTCTCTGACGCTGCCAGAGATGATACTTCCTGCTGGAGTCCCAGTGAAGTGCTTCAAAAGCCTCCTGTCTCAACTTGCCACGTCGTGTGGCCATGGTCAAGATCCTCCTCCTCTGCCACCAGCAACGGATCCTGCTTTCACTGTCCCCTTTCTGTCGCAGCTGCCATCACTGTTCACGGGTAAGGCTCTGAGGGGAGAGCTGAGTCACCATAGACATGTCTAAGTGAAATCCATCATTCTGTTGCTGCAGGAAAGTGACTCCTGAGGCTACATCTCAAAGTCATAGAGCTAGCAATGGAAGACACACCAGGCAGCATTTGAAATCTGTGAGACAAGAGGTAGGAAGATCTTTCTCTCTTCCAGTAATTCCTATGTTGGTGCTAGTCTTAGTCTTAGTCTTAGTCATGGAGCCTTTTGGTAACAAGAAACAAGGGGTTTCCTGGACTTGGTAGCCCTCAAAGCAACTGACTTAGAAAGTCACGCTAAATACAGTGCTGGGACTCATCCAGGAGACCTGGATGTTCCTTTTGGGAGGGAGAGGCATTGCAGGGGGAATGAGCTGAGCCCCCAAATTGCCCATCAAATGTATGTTTTATTGTCTCATCTTTCTATATCAGGTAACTTCCAAATGGTCTCCATGAAGTTAATTCAGCCTCTACCTCCTCCCCCCTGTGATCGGGGAGTGTTGGTAGAGTGAAACCGGTTAGGGGCTGGGCGTGTGACCTTAAACACAGCCCTAACACTCCACCTCTCTGGCTCAGTATATTTAACCCCTCTGGTCACACTTTCCTCATCCATCAAATGTGGAAGCAAGGTCCCTCTCAGTCCTCTAACTTCCTAAGTGATATTATCACTCTATCCCAAATGAATGAACAAACCAACATTTGCTCTTCAGAAAGGAGACCTGTACTCTCTGTGTAAATATTCGTGTGAAGATAACAAAGTCCAGTAAGGATTTATACTCTTTCATAAATGGCCTTCCAGGACTGTGAGCCAGGGGAAAGCAAGAGTCTGTGGCCATCTTTACTTCTTCACAGAGTGACTCTAACAAGGTGCAGGCAGCCCAGAGGAAGGCAGAGCCCAAGTTTGGCTCCATTTCTTTGGCAGCCATTAAGAGGTAAACAGCCCTCTAATTTATAGCAGCCCATTACTCAACACCTTGGATTCATTGTAACAAACTGCGCTGATGGAAATACAATGCAGGGCCTCTGGCCCCACCCCCACTCTTCCTCCATCTGCTTATAATATTCACTGCTAAGCACATAAAACCCATTAACGTCTCTAAGAGTTGGCTTGTTTTTTAATCAAGATAAATATGGACAACTTTAGGGTAATTAAAAAAGTACTGAGTAAAAATGACTTCAACATATAAAATTTATTAATAGCATATCATAAGCAGAGCCGATCTATATTACTATCATATTCTTTAGTGACCCACTCTGTAAATGCTTGCTTTAGTGTTTTTCTAATGTTGTTAATTTATCTATGGCTGTCACTCCAGGGCTGTTAACTTTAAGCAAATGACTGGTATTAATCACGAAGGGCCATTAGATGCCAAAGTCTGGTATTAAATCAGCTCCAGACTGGCACATGTTAGCATCTTCAAAGTAAATTTTAAAAACTGCTCCAGTGATTAGAGTTCGTCACCACCACTAGGATGTGTCCCTTTGGGTGTTGTAAACCTGGAGGAACCTGCAACAGGCCAGCGACGGGAAAGGATCACTGTCCTCAGAAAGGGCACGGGCCGCGTCTAGAGGATGGCGCTGCTGCACAAGCGAAGCTGGTGGGCTGCTTCATACCTCAGAGGCGGTGTTTCAGAGGGGCTTCCAAAGGGAGACCTGCCATGTAGACCGACAATGAAATATTTGGTGAGGGGTATGCCTAGTGGTGGAATTATAGTGAAATCAGAAACTGGAGAGAATAAAGGATCCCCATGATCTAACTCACAGTGGGGCTTTGGGTGGCCCACCTAACAGCGGGGTAAGTTGGAGGAGGAAGCTCCGCTGTCTGGGAAATGAGGACAAAGGCCTTATCAGTCCAAACATGTGCATAAAGTATAGCAGTGGTCAAAAACAATGATAAAAAAAAAGTAATATTGTCACTTACCTTTGAGAGATGCTGTCCATTTCTGAAAGAGGAATTTGAAATCTCCTTTTCAGGCCCAGCTTTCCCTTGCAGTATCAAGAGCAGCAGTAAGATCTGAGCCCTCCTCAGGCAGTGCCCACTTTATCCATGCATGGTGGGTCCAAGGCTTGATTCCCATGAAATTTAGGGAAGGGTATGTTGTCAGCAGGATGTCATAGGGGCTGGACCATTGCTCAGCTAACTGCTGTTGAAGACCTTGAGTCTTCCAGGTCTTTAGTAAGACTTGGTCTCCCAGCTGGAATGGGTGTAAGGGCTCGTCAGATGAGTAGATGGACCTGCAATGAGCAAACTTGTGCAAAATTGTTAGTGTTTGCCCCCAAATGTTGTACATATTGTTTGATTTGATTCATGTTCTAAATCTAAAGGGGGTGTTCCTAAAACAGACACTTAGAAAGGTCTCCCATAAACTGTTTCAAAGGGCTTAATTAAGCCCACTTCAGGGTACAGCCCTGATTTAAAGTTAGGCAATAGGGGGTGCCTGGTCCCATTTCAAATGTGTTTCCTGGTGTGTTTTCAGAGTCTTCTTTATTATGTGCTTCATTTTCTCAGTCTTCCCTGTAGGTTGGGGTCTCCAAGATGCATGTAGTTTCCATTGAATCTGTAGTGCCTGTCCTGTCATCTTCTGGAAGATTTCTAAAGTGAACAATAGTCCAATATTGCTTTGAATGCTTTAAGAAAATCCAAACCTAGGGATTATTTCTTTGAATAGAAGTTTTTCTTCCTAAATTGCCTTCTCAGTTCTAATGGTATGCCTCCACCCATTTAGAAAAATGTCTACAAAAACTAATAAAAATTTAAAGTTTTCTATGGTTTTAGGCATCTGTGAGACTGGCATGGCTGAATTAATCCTGATTTTAAGGATTTCCACAATAGTAGTTAAATTCTTTCTAAAGCCTCCTTTAAGGGGGTACTGTTTCTTCCGTCAGATCCACACCCCTTCTTTTAGGTTAATTTTTATGGGTTGGATGTTACCTGCCCTACCTGGGGTTCTTTCAGCCCAAGTGGCTCAAACCACCTGCTTATAGATCTTGGGTGGGAAGAGATCACCTTTGGGTCCTTCCAGGCAAGTCAGGAGCACCTGGAGCTATAGAGCATATTCCAGGGGGACTTCTACACACAATTACTGCTTCTCAGAGGAAGAAGTTATGTACGCATGCAGTTAACAAAGTAAATCTCAGCCCAGAATGAAATGGGGCAGTCTGGTGAGTAGAGAGAAATATGCATAAGTTTTTCATCCCCAAGCTGAGATTCCAGGGGTTGAAGGAATGCCTGTATTTGTAATTGTCTGGTCACTCCAGTAACCGACACTGCAGCTGAACTTTTCTTGGTTAGTTTTTGTATTTAGCACCAAGTATATAGCTCTCATTTCTATGAGTCTGTTCCCCACTGTAAGTTATACCTGGGGCTCCTGGGGAAGTAAGAGGTCGTGAGGTGACTAGAGAAGCCCCTTGGTCTCCTCACGTGTCATTAGGTTCATCATTCCTTTCTAATATTTCTTGGTGAGGGTTTCTATCCTTTTCTTTCTTTCTTTTTTTTTTTTTGTTTGAGTTCCAGGCAGTCTTTACTCCAATGGCCTTCCTCTTTGTGACAGGCACTATTGATTTGTAACTAGTGGGTCTTTCTCTTTTCCTTTTGGGTCTCATCTCTTCTGGTTTCCCCATACTTTTAAGAAGAAAATGGTGGCTGGCACATGGTAAACTTTAAAGGCTATCTCCACCCCCTGGGAGGGATTCATCCCAATTCCCCATCTAAACATTGGAGCTTCCTTCTGATACCCTGGCATTCTGCCCAATAAACATCATGTTTACCATTCAGACATTTTCTGGTGCCTGTGGGTCGGCATCAGTGTGCTTTCGATAGATTTGATAGATCCTCCCTAAAAATTCAAAATGGTCTTTGTTTGGTTTCAGGTGAATGGTCTGTATCATATTCAGGTTCCTACGTTTAGGCACCCCTTTCTTAAGCCCTTCCAATATGCTCCTTTTGTAATGATCTAGCAAGGCTAGGTCCCCACCATTTGGGTTCCACTTGGGCTCTATCAAGAGAATCACCCCCACCCCTGCCTGGATTGAGGATCCTATTGGGATTCTTTTGATGGAGGCGATGAGCCTCTTCGTTTGCCTTGTGTTTAACTAGCTGCCATTTATCTGTGATTAGCAAGATGTTAAGGAGAGCCTGTATATCTGCCCAGTTTGAATGGTGAGTAGCAAAAATGGAGGCGATAAGATCTGACATTTTCTGCAGATCTTCCCTATATGAGGGGCTGGAAATTTTTTAATTCAGTAAATCTGAAGTGGCAAATGGAGTCTGGGCTCAGTAGTGGCCAGCAGGCTGATGATCCTAGTTTAATCTGCCTATTGAGTATTATAGCCACAAAAGGAGTTGACCCACTCTGGATAGGGGTGCTCCATGGGAAAACTGGGTGCCCTGCCAGGTCTTTGAAGGGGAGATCACTTCTTGATCATACATAGGTGGAGCTGCTGCCCTCTGGGCTCTATTTCAGGGGTATCTAGCAGTGGGAGTGGTGATGAGAGAAATCTTTCTGCTGCTAATACTGGGTCCCAAGGGTTCAGGATATTAAAAAGACTCATCTCCTCATTCTCATGTTCTTCCTGTGTCTTACTAACAGGAGAAGTTTTGAAGCCAATTCCCTTCTCTGCATCATTAATTTGTTCCCTTTCTTTGCCAAATCCTTATTGTGTAAACTCATAAACATCTGGACATAAGGGATTTTGTTCCATTTCCCTGCTGGCAAAACAATTCCAATTGTATGATGGTGTCATAATTTAGGGAACCATTTAGAGGCCATTTTCTCCCACACTCTAAAGTATACATAGGCCAAGCAGTGTTACAATAGAAAGCCAATTCTTTCTTAGGTATTGGATCATAGTTGTACATGGACCAATCTGCTAAAATTTGGCCTGGTGGGCTCCCTTTAAGAGTCAAAACAGAACAACCACTGATGGCATGAAAGTACAAAACCAAAACCATAACCAAAGCAATACCCCCAGACAAAGTGGGAACATATAAACAAAACTTGGATCCACAATTCCAATAATTCAAAGAAGCACTCACAAGCAAGTGCTAGCACCTTATCTCCTGCCACACAATACTGCAAGTGGTCCTGACTGAACCCAAATGGCACAAAGCCCAAGTGGCATGAAGCCCAAGTGATATGAAACCCAAGTGGCATGAAGGCCAAGAGACAAAGATAGAGGGCCGCCAGTTCAACTTAGACACTCTTGGGGATTGCCTATTCCCCAGAAACCTATTCCCTTTCACCAGCCAAGTGTTTCAGGCTTCAGCTTACATCAGGGAGCTCACATGCCCTCATGACAACAGCCCTCTGGCATGGCTATGGCCTTGCTCTCCACACATGATCTCCAGAATCTTCTCCCCAGTCACTCCCTGTCTACAGTAATAGAGCCAGGTGGGAAACAGAAATGAATATATCATACCAGATGTATCACTGAGTGATGCAAGTTGAAGTCCCAAATCTGTATTTTTATAGGAAAATTCTCAACTTAGAAAATGCTGGCTGCCTTCAATATGAGAAAGAAAAACATCATGTGGACCTGGTGACAATTTGCCCAGCCTCTTGTTTAAGGCTCAGCGAGAATAAATATTAACTCAGGGAAATATTTTCAATCTGTTAAAAAAGGTGGATAAAACCAACGGGCTGTCCTAGGTAGGAACCTGAAGCATGGTAGGTATATTCTAAATGTCTGTTCTGATGAATGAATGACTGCAGACTCGATTCCCCTGATTTTCAAGCTTAGGAACTTAATGTTTCAGTTTATTCAGGAACTGAGATAACCAAACTCCACATATACACATACACATACCCTTACACACATACACACATTTACACACACTAATATGACATTTGCTACTGGAGCCCGAGGCTCCTTTTCTCTCCTCTAAAATTGCAATTTGTATCACTGTGATTGAGTGTCTGGCTGTGGCTGGGTGAACTAAATTCATGCTAGAGAAAATATAAACACATTGCCCTGTTAATTATGAAGAATAATTCCAAGGAGACAATATAAGCCTATAAAGATACATGCATATTTAATACACAATATATTATATATCTATATGTATATTTATAACCTTTTTACCTATTTGGAATTTATTTATGAAAATATGAATATATTACAGACACATATATTTGCATATATAGAATTTGCAGAAAGAAATTCTGGAAGGATTTTTTTAATGAAAATGGCACCAAAAGCAATGAAGGAAGCCCCTGCCCTGCCCAAAGCCGAAGGCAAAGCAAAGGCTTTGAAGGCCAAGAAAGCAGTGCTGAAAGGTGACCACAGCCAGAACAAAATGATCTGCTGTCACCCATCTTCTGATGGCCAAAGACACAGCAGCCTTGAAGCAGCCTAAACATCTGCAGAGGACCCCCAGGAGAAACAAGCTTAACCACTCTGCCATCAAGTTCCCCCAACTACTGCGTCAGCCATGAAGATAGAAGACCACACACACCTGTGTTCATCATGGAGGTCAAGGCCAACGAGCACCAGCTCAATCAGGCTGTGAAGAAGCTCTGTGACAGCGATGTGGTCAAGGTCCACACCCTGATCAGGCCTGATGGAGAGAAGGTATGTGTTCGATTGGCTCCCGACTACGGTGCTTTGGATGCTGCCAACAAAATTGGGATCATTTAAACTGAGTCCAAATAACTAATTCTAAAAATAAAAATTTACCCTGTAAAAAAAAAAAGAAATTCTGGAAAAAACTACCTGTGTAAGTGTGTAGGTATATATGGAAGGGGAGAAATCGGGGTAATGAGGGAAATAGAGCAGGGGTAGGAGCAAGTCTTCTCACTCTATATTTTTAACATTATTTTGACTTATGAAATGCATTGCCTATTCAAACAGAATACACTGTTTAAATAAAAAAGTAGAGCAGTTAACCAAATTCAATGACTTACTACACATGAGAAGCCGGCAGAGATTCTCCTGCATGTTACAATCACCTGGGAAATTTTTAAAACTTCAGATGCTTTGGCCACATCCCAGAGCAATAGAATCAGAATCTTTGCCAGGAGAACCAGACATTAGTATGTTTCAAAGTTCCTCAAGTGATTCAGTGTGCACTCAAAGCTGGGAACTGCTGAAGTAAACCACGTGTTGAAAAATAAATGTTAAGATACTTTAAAAAAATGATCATATCAATGTTCATTTATTGAACCCAGGTTTTTCTAGGGGGCTAAATAGAAAGTGCAGTGAAACCCTTGTTTGAATCAGAAGCCATTATGAAATATAGTGGTGATGGTATTTGTTTGTCCAGAGGAATTTTGCTTCAACAGCCTACAGACTAGTTAGTCTTTCATTCCCACCTTGTAGTAGTTGGCAAAAAACAAAACAAAACAAAAAAATAAAAGAAAACAAAACAAAAGAAAAGGACTCATGCTAAGCCAGCACCCAGTCTTTTGCCTTGGTTTTAGGAGAAGCTGGTTTTCTGCTTCAGTAGCCAGGTCATGGGAGAGCTATGCTCACCATTTATTAGTGGTGCTCATCTTTTAATGAACATGAAGGTAATCTGAAGAATTTGTTAAAAAGGCACGTTCCCTGGTGAACACTCAGGATTCTGATTCAGTGGTTCTGGCTTGGGGCTCAGGAATATACATTTTTCATAAGTTCCTCCAGGTGAATCTGATGAACGTGGTCCAAGAATGGAGTGCAACTCTGGGGGCAGTGGTGTGTGGGAGCCAGCTTTGCTGGCTTTTGAGAGCCGATTGCTACCCATCCAGGAAATTTGCAAGCTAGGTGCTAACCTATTGGTTAGTGGTGTTACCTAAACGAAAAAACCTTATTCAGCCTTTCCCAGCTTTCCCATGGGCTCATTCATGTGTGTATGTATGTGTGTTGGGGGGGTTCTACAAAATTTGATAATGTGGGTAATTTTACCCAATCACCCCCATAATCAGGATATAAGACTGTTTTGTCACTCCAAAGGAACTGGCCCCTGTGTCCCTTTGCAGTCACCCCTCCCCCATCCTCCATCTGTTCCTTGGAAACCACAAACCTGCTCTGCCTCTCTGTAGTTTTGTCCTTTTGACAAGGTTATATAAATAGAATCCTATGGTGTGTAACTTTTTGAGGTTGGCTTTTTTCAACAAGCCTGATGTCCTTGAGATCCATTTAAACTGCTGCATCTTTCAGCAGTTCTTTTTATTGCTGGGTAGGATGACTTTGTACAAAGGTACTGGAGTTGAACCATTCACCCAGTGAAGGACATTTGTGTTGTTTTCATTTTATGGCTATGAATAAAGCTGCTGTGAACCTTTGTGTACAAGTTCTTCTGTGAACATAAGTTTTTATTTCTCTGGGATAAATGTCCAGGAGTGCAGTTGCTAGGTTGTATGATAAATGCATGTTTACTTTAGTAAGAAATTACTAAAATATTTTCCATAGTGGTTTTATCATTTTACATTACCACCAACAATATGTGAGAGACTCAGTTTCTCCACATCCTCACCAGCACTTGGTGTTACCACTATTTTTCATTTTAGCTGTTCTAAGAGTAAGTGATGATATATCATCATGGTTTTAAGTTGCATTTTCTAAATAGTTTATGAGGAAGAGGTTAAGAATCTTTTCTTTGCTCATTTGCCATCTGTATCTCCATTGTGGAAACATCTGTTCATGTCTTTTGCCTGTTTTTTAATTTGTTGTTTTATTAAAATAATTTATTTTTCAATTACAGTTGACATACAATATTATGTTAGTTTCAGGTGTACAGCGTAGTGATTAGACATTTATATAACTTATGAAGTGATTACCCTGATAAGTCTAGTACTCATCTGACATCACACATAGTTATTACCATATTATTGACCATATTCCCTATTCTGTACTTTATATCCTTGTGATTGTTTTTTTTTAAGATTTTATTTATTATTTTTAGAGAGAGGGGAAAGGAGGGAGAGAAACATTGATGTGCAAGAGAAACATCGACTGGTTGCCTTTTGCATGCCCACGACTGGAGACGTGGTCTGCAACCCAGGCATGTACCCTGACCGGCAATCAAACCAGTGAGTGACCTTTGGGTTCACAGGCTGATGCTCAATCCACTGAGCCACACCAGCCAGCACGCTGTGATTGTTTTTATAACTGGCAATTTGCGTGTCTTAATCCCTTCCCCCTTTTCACCCAACCCCCCAACTCTCCTCCCATCTGGCAACCATCAAAATGTTCTCTGTATATTTACTTTGTTTTGTAGATTCCGCAAACAAGTGAAATCATATGGTATTTGTGTATCTCTGTCTGACTTATTTCACTTAGCATAACACCCTCTGGGTCCATCCATGTCATTACAGATGGCCAGATTTTTTTATGACTGAGTAATATTTCATTGTATGTATGTACTATCTCTTTTCTATTCATTCATCTGTTGATGGACATTTAAGTTTTTTCCATATCTTGATTATTGTAAATAATGCTGCAGTGAACATAGGAATGCATATGCCTTTTCAAATTAGTGTTTTGGGTTTCTTTGGATAAATACTCAGAAGTGAAAGTTCTAGGTCCTTCTATATCTCTTGTTATATATACTTTATTTCAAAGTCTATTTTATTTGGTATGAGTATTGTTACACCAGCTTTTCTTAAATTTCCACTTATCTAAATATCTTTTTCCATTCCTTTACTTTTAGTCTGTGTATGTCTTTTGATCTGAAGTGGTTTTCTTCATAAGCAGCATGTGTATATGTCTTATTTTCTTAGCCATTCTGCCATCCTATGCCTTTTGACTAAAGTATTTTAATCTATTAAAATTTAAGTAATTATTAATAGTTATGTAGTTATTGGCATTTTATTATTCATATTTTTTACATTTCTTTTTTTTTTCTAAATAAGTCCCTCTAACATTTCTGTTAATACTGGTTTGGTGGTGATGAACTCCTTTAGCTTTTCATTGTCTGGGAAGCTCTTTATTTGCCCTTCAATTCTAAATGATAGCTTTGCTGGATAGAGTAATCTTGGTTTAGGTGCTTGCTTTTCATCACTTTGAATATTTTGTGACAATACCTTCTGGCCTGAAAAGTTTTTGTTGAGAAATCAGGTGACAGTCTTATGAGAGCTCCCTGGTAGGTAACTAACTGCTTTCTCTTGCTGCTTTTAAGATTCTCTCTTTGTCTTTAAGCTTTGGCATTTTAATTACAATGTGTCTTGGTGTGGGTCTATTTGGGTTCATCTTGTTTGAGACTAGTGCTTCCTGGAGTTGTTATGTCTATTTCCCTCACCAGGTTAGGAAAATTTTTCATCATTTCTTCAAATAAGTTTTAAATTTCTTACACTCTCTGTTCTCCTTCTGGTACCTCTATAATGTGGTTGTTGGTATGTTTAATGTCATAGAACCCCCTTAAACTAGCCTCATTTTTTTTCCTTTTTTTTTTACTGTTCTGATTGGGTGTTTTCTGCTATCTTGTCTTCCATATCAATGATTCATTTCTCTGCTTCATCTAATGTACTGTTGATTGCCTCAAATGTATTCTTTCTTTCAGTTATTGTCTCCTTTTCTCTGTTTAGTGTCTCTTTGTTAAAGTTCTCACTGAATTCATTGAGCATCCTTAGTATCAGTGTTTTAAACTCTACATCTGGTAGATTGCTTGTCTCCATTTTGTTTAGTACTTTTTCTGGAGTTTTGTCTTATTCTTTCATTTGGGATATATTTCTTTGTCTCCTCACTTTGGCTGTTTCTCTGTATTTGTTTCTACAATATGTGTTAGGTAGAGCTGCTATGCCTGTCAGTCTTGGTAGAGTGGCCTTATGTAGTAGGGGTCTTGTGGACCCCAGTAGTGCAGTTTCCCTGGTCACATGAACTGGGCCCTCCAGGTAAATCTCTTGTGTGGGTTATGTGTGCCCTCCTGTTATGGCTGAGCCTTGATTGCTGTTAGCATGTCAATTGGAGAGATTTACTCTCAGGCTGACTAGCTGTGAGGACTGGTTAAGACCATAGCAGAGGAGCTGTTGCGCAGGTGCTGACCCCATGGAGCAGGATTGCTTTAGTGGGGCTCTGGTGACTGTCAAACTCACCCGTCGGGTGTGTCATTTCTGGATGTGGCTGTGTGGTGTATTGGTATGGTCTGAAGCTGGCCACCAGGTGTGTTGTTCCGGAGCTTCTTGGGAGGGGCTCTAGTGCAGGCCAAATTCAGCTGCTGCCTTTGCTCTCCCTGGGACCACCTGCCATGGGCTACAAAGTGATATGCAGGTGATTGCTGCTTGATCTGGACTTGGTGTCTGGAAGAAGCAAAGCTATGAACTGAGGCTGGCTGCCACTAGTGCCAGGCTTGGGGCCACATAGCAAGAGGGACAGGGCATGCCAAGGCCAGATACTGTTTATTGGGGTTTGTCAACCTTTGAGAGGTTTTAGAAAAGTGTTCAGCACAAACCAGGAGAGGCTCTTTGTATGGAAAAACCATTGGAAATGGCAGGGTTCGGCCTGCAAGTTCAGTGGAGGTGATATGAACAGTGTTAGAGAGATTGATGGAAACTCATACACGGAGTGTACTTGTACCTGCAAGGGAGGGCTCAGCAAAGGAACAATGGTTTCTACTAACACATCTGTCTGGAAGAAAGCTGCCCCTCCAGCCCTCATCCTGAAGCAGACAATTCAATTCCTCTCTGTAGGTTCCTGGCTCTTTCACTGGAGCTCAGAGTTAATGAATCTGTCAACAAGTGAATCTGTGTGTAGGCCCTTTAAGAGGAACACCTGGGACTCCAGAAGCACCTTGTCTCACTCCACTCACTGAAATACTGGTGTGAGGTTGGGTCGGACCCCTTGCTCCTCAGAGGAGATCCCTGCATGTGGGACCAGCTTTCTTTGTGTCTCTGCTCCTTTTACCAGTCTTGATACGACTTCATCTTTATATCTTTAGTTCTGCTCAGCTAGATTTCAGGCAGTTTTCAATGACGGTTGTTCTACAGTTTCATTTTCATTTTGATGTACATGTGGGAGAAGGCAAGCATGGTGTTTATCTATTTTGCCATCCTGAGTAGAAGTCTTATCTATTTTCCAATTGGATTTTTAAACAGTTGAATGTTGATTATTTGTTCTAGATACTAATCCTTTGTTGGATACATGGTTTGTGAATATTTTTTTCTGAAACTGTAGCTTGTCTTTTCATCCTCTTAGCAGTGTTGTTCTCAAAACAAAAATTTTAAATTTTTATGAAGTCCAGTTAACCAAATTTTTCTTTATGAATTGTTTGGTGTCATATTTAAGAACTCTGCTTTAGCTTTAATTTTATTATTATATCCTGCGCCATCTCAAAAATTGCTGTAAGAAACAGGCATCAGTTACCTCTTTTGTTGCACAAATCCTGTGTATCGATTGTCTGTTTTATTACTCAGGATCCCCTCTGTGAAATTCCAGGTGAAGGATGACTTTTGAAACAGCGCTTCTCAACCTTTCATGTGCATATGAATCACCTGGAACGCTCATAAAATGTAGATTCTGATTCAGTTGATGTGGGATTGGCTTGAAATTTTTTATTTCTAACAGGCGCTTCTCATTGATGCTGATGCTGCCAGTCCAAAGACCATGCTTCAAGCAATAGAAGTTTAGAATCCATTGTCATATGTTATCTGGTTGTGGGAACTACATAACATGGCCTGCCTTCCTGCTCACCAGGAAAGAGACGACTTATATTTGAAGCACAGATATAATATACAGGTTTATTTACGTGGAGCATTTTTGTGCTCTTATTTTCCTTGGTTTTAGTTTTCTATTTTTAGAACAGTAAACATATTCTTTTACATTTTCTCAAAACATTTCCAAAATAAGGTGAACTACAAAAACATCGATGATGAAGTTTGAAAGGGAGGCTTTCTTTGCTCTGTTCCCCGTGTGCAGCCTGTGACTGAGACTCGATTCAGGAAGTGGTTTCATCCACTTAAGCTTTTGATTATGTTTCTCTGTAGATGTGCTTTTAAGTTGTTTTGTACATATGTAAATATTCTGCTTCTCCCAGCTAGATGATAAGTCTTCTAGGATGCAGACTGTGTCTTTTATTTCTTTTTCGATCTTTCACTGATCCTAAAACACTTGTCTACACATCACCATGCGGGTGGTAGTGGTCGGAGGAGGGAACAGGGTTAAATGCGGCTCTTCAGAAAACATCACGACCTACTACTGATGAATGGCACATGTTTCTACTAGCTTATAGAACTTCACTATGACCAGCTGTTCTATAGTTGCTTCAAAGCTGCTTGCTTGAATGGTTAGGATCACTAGCCTGAAAGACCATTCCTCAAGGGCTCTATGGGCACAGGGCAGGGGATTAAATTCTAAGCCCTTTGAGGGAAAAATCTCTGAACTCTGAGACATCCCTCTTTGAGGCTCTTCCACCAGCAGAGGTACGAATTGTGAGGTTCAGTGTCATGGTCAGAAGAGGCCAGGTGGTGGTTGTTTTCGTAGATGGTAGGGAATGTGGCACCACAACCAGCACTGTGGCTGGATGCCCCAAGGAGACAGGAATAAGGCACATCATCGGCAAGGATTTCTGCAGGATGGGGCCCATCTGAGTTAGAGCTGCTGTTCCAGTGGCTGCCATTCCTGTCTAGTCTTAACTCCACTGAGCCCATTCCCTAGTGGGCATGAGCTCAGGCTGTGTGGGCCAGGAAGGGAGTGATCCCATCCCCAGCATGGTGCAGAACTTCGTAGAGATTCACACTCTTTATCCCATCATTCCTTCTGTCCATGCTACTCACTACACTGCCATTTGGAGCAATGCAGTGGCTCTCTTAGTGGCCTCTTTGTCTGCAATTTCACCTCCTTCCAATGCATTCTACAAACTGCTGGTGGAGTGATGAGTCTGAAGGGTGGATCTGGCCATGTAAAATGTTTTGAGTCCTTCAGAGACCCTACAATGAGATCCAAACTCCTCAGTTTGACTAACAGGGCCCTAGACTTTGAGTCCCTCACTGGCATGCCTGCTTCTCTTACCTCACCTCCCATCACCCTCACATAGCCTTTTCTGCAGGCACACTAAACTAAGCTTTTCTATTCTTTTTGTCCTCCCATAGACTTTATCCTCGATCTAGATAGCCTTTCCTCTTTGATTTCCTAGGTGATTCATTATTATTTTTAAGCCTAACTCTCAAGCATTTTCTTCTCTAAAAAGATCATTGTATGTCAAGCTGGACCTGGGAACCAATCCCACTGTGTTACCATTGTGGACTTCATGGTCTGCACTGGTGAATGGATTTCATGACTGTTCTGTATCTAAGTGCTACATCCATCGTAATCTAACCACTTTAGAGAGTTTGTATCCTGTGACTTCTCAAACGATGGTAAAATAAATGACTGCACTTTACCTTGCTGGATGGGGAGTCAATGATGCAGGTGACCCCCTCACAAGAAGGGATGGTAAAAAGAAATTAAAAGACAGAGCTCAAGGGTTGTCCTCTTTACTTCTGTGGGTATTAATAAGACATTAGATGAGTAAACACCCACACAGAAACCTCTCCAGAAGCCTCACCAGAAACCTCTTCTATAAAGGCACTTGTTCCTTGGTTTATTGGAAAACAATGCTGCTTTTGTAATCCGGACATCCTGACATTTCAGTTGACTTGGGTGTCTGCAACTCCTAGAGAGTAGTTACATTCACAGGTCAGAGATAGTATAGCAAAATTATTCTTTTGAGGACAATGACGGACCACAGAGATATGGAAAACCAGGGACTTTCATGTGAGAGGGGTAGGATGGATGACTATCATCCTCTTGGATTTGGTGCATTTCTTCCTCCAGAGAAATGAGGAACCTCCTCATCATGCGGATGTTTCACTAACTCGGATGTTTCACATGCATTTCGTACAGGATGTGTTCCAAGTCTATTACTAATGGTAAGAAGATTAGTATGTGCAGCTCTTTGGCAAGGCTACAGGTTTAACCTAGGACTCTCAATGATCTACAGGAGTTTGAGAATGTACCAATCAGTTAGGCTTCTGGGAAAATTCCTTTTGAAAACCTGCAGGGTTACTTCAAACAGTAATATTTTACATGTTTCCTCTTCTCCCCTCTCACCATGTTCTAATCATCCAGATGGAGTGGCCAAGACAAAACTTGGACTTTGGTTTCTATCAGTACCATTAACACAGTTCCTTTTTTTTTTTTTAAAGAAGGAAACCCTCCCTTTAATTGTTTAGCTGTATGTGCGCTCTCAGCTCCTATAGTCATCTGCTTCCCTCTACCTGGTTGGACAGGTCCATCAGAGCCCAGTGTTCATGAGATTAAGGCTGCTGTCTTGCTCCCTGGTTAGCTCACATGGATGACAACTGTTCCATGATCATTGCCTGAACTCTTAGGCCTAGACAAGAGCTTTGCAACCTAATCCGATACGAACTCAGTCCTGTACCCTTAACCATGCAGTGCCCACAGGCTTCATGCCTGCTGCAGCAGGGCAAATACGCTATTGCTCATGATTGGATTCCTCTACTTGCAAAGCTTAGGGAAAACTTGATGGTTACAAGCATGAAGTCCAGTGTGGTAGGACTTCTGGTTCGGCCCATTTGGGGAACGGTGGATCAGGGCCACTGCATAAAAATGGTCTCACCAAAGTGTAAAAATTGTATGGCTTACAATTCTTACCAAGTTTTTACACCTGATTTCCTCCTTCATTCTTATTTATCCCTCATTCCATCTCCTTGGGAGGACCAGCTGAGACTGAGGTGTGGTGTGAGTTTCAAAGACAGGCTAAGACTAATAAGCAAGATGAGTGGAGAAAGTCTGTTTTCTAGGTTAAAGATAATTTGTTTTCAGGATTTATCAACCTCAGGGTCAAAACAGCTGTGTCAAAGGGGCTGCCTCAAAACTTCAGGCATGGCTCCTGTCCCCTCCCTCCAGGTGATGGTGGTGTGCACTGCTGATGGAGCTGGTGCGCAGTGGAGGGCGGAGCTTCCCATGCTGCGGTGTGCATGAAGATGGCCTGGGGCTTGTCCAGGGCAGATTCTGATTTGAAGGGTCCCAGCTGGGGCATGAAATGCTGTATTTCTGGCAAACTCCCAGTGACCTCCACACTCAGGTTCATGGACCAGACTTGGAAGAACCAGGCAGTAGAGAACCTGACAGTAATATTCAGGAACCTTGTAATGGAAAGGCAGGGCCAGATTCTTAGCCGTGAAGCAGTCCAAGTGCTTAGTTCAAGTTTGCCCACTGGACTGGATAACTCCAAGTATTTTATTGCAACTGTTCTCAGAATTGTTGGGGGCATTATTCACTTCCCAAGGCAATATATTTCCCAAGAAAAGTGTTTAATGGTCTAAGTCATTGTTTCCTAAATTGCACGGATGACCACAAAGGACCTTTGCTTGAGAAAGTTTTGAGAAATGCTGCCGTCAGCCCCCTTGGAGACTCACTGTGCACATTCGCAATTCTTAAGGTTCTGAGAAGTCCTGCAGTAAGTTAAAAAAACACAACCTGTTTGACTCTGATTAGGCCACAGTTTCTCAGTTATCTGACAATGAACTCCTTTTTTCTCAAAGAAATATTAACTTCCAAAACAGCAGGTTTCAGTGGCACGAGGTAGTGCTGGTCTGAACCTAGGGGACCTGGCTGCCCTTGTGAGGGAGGGCATTCACTCCCGGGCAGGGCAAGGGTCCCTCTCTGTGCTGGATATGCTGTGTTCCTCTCCCCCTTCCTGTATGTGCTTATGCAGTTTCTCCCCTCACCCCCGTGAATAAATCTGTTTAATTTCTTGATGTTACATGTTGAATTAACTTTGTTGTAACATATGTTGTTTATGCATAAAGATTAGCCAGGCCCTTTGAAAGGTTGCTGAATCACTCATCCAGCAGTCTTCTGGTTGGGAAGTAATTGTGTGCAGCTGCGGTATTGCAGGCGTCACACACTTTTATTACAACAAGGAAGCTGCCGAGAGGCACTTAAAAGTTCTTGGAACCAGGAAGGGCCCCTAAGTAGGCAGATTGTTATAACTGAAAGGAGGAGACAGTCTAGGGCAATTAGGAAGGTGATTCTTAATCTATTTTTCATTAGAAAAGCAATATTAATACAGAATTAATGAGCTTCTGTTTAAAACAGTTGTAATTAGAGAAGTGAGAGAATGGATTATCAGACAATGATCTCAGGTCAATTAGTCAATTAACAGCTACAATACTCTCCTACACCAAGGCTGCTGCACATTTCTTTCTTTTCTTTCTCTCTTTCTGTCTCTCTCTCTTTCTTTCTCTACTGATGTTCCTTATGTTAAGGGAAATGCAATGTTTACTTAGTTTTGAAAGTATAATGCATATTTCTATTTCTTCCACAAATGTATGTTTCCCTAAGGTTTTATTAACTGCCAGAGAGCAAACTTCTGTAATGATCTTGCACCCTGAGAAAATGCATGTGACCTGATGTAGTGGGGATGAAGGAAGCGAGGAGAGCTTATCCATTCCTCCTACAGGTTGTCTAATCACCTCTTTCCTTTTTGTCCATCTTTCTTCATCTTGCTGTACCCACCAAGTCCTGGCCTTTGTAGGTAGGTCTCTTGGACAACTCTTGGCCCCTTGTAAGGGCCACACTGGTTGGATGATGATGGTGGCTCCTAAAGAAGTTTCTCCCCGCTCTATGTTTCTGGGTGTTAGGATGAGTGGATACAATGGCTGGGGTCTGCCTGGAGATGCAGAAGACAAGGAAAGTAAATAACTGTGGCCCCCTAGGTCCTCCTGTGGTCACACAACACAGAGTTATAGAAATACTTTAAGAATATCTCCGGGTTCCTTAGAAGAGTGGAAGGATGTTCCACTCCTTTTGGCCAAACTGGACACAGGCATGACATACATGAGACAGGTCACTCTTTCAAAAGACAGGGGATAATGCAGCTCTAAGATTCTAGTTTTGCCAGAGTCAGGGTTACCTGGAAATGTGGGCAGGCCAGGGGATGCAGCAGCTTTAGGGAAGACAGCCTGGTCCTCGCTGCCATTTTTGCACCAGTGTGCAGCAGATGCAGAATGCATCCAAGAGATGACTGGAGTCAGGACCTTTCTAGCATAGAGCATGCATCATGTGGGTTATCAAGGTACTCACACTGCACTAAGATTCTCTAATGAAGCAGGGAAAAAAATTCAGGAGGAAGCAGAGGGTGGAGTGGGGTGCATAAGCAGCCCAATTATGGAGCACAGGCATGGCTGCTAAATGGGGTGGCGAAGATCCAGGGTGTGGTTCAGGCTATGGCCTAGAGTGAAGCAATAGCAGAAGTGTCAGACAGGTAGCTTTAGGTGCTAAACTGTTAAGAAGGCCTAGATGGGAGGGAAATGATCCCAGAGTGCCTTCTAAATAAATCACCTCGTTGATATTTTATCTCTCTTTTCTAGCAAAGCAGTAATGTACACTATGCACCTTATTGTGTGGACTTCAAAAGTTCGGTGGTGTTGTAAAAATGGATTCTCCTGAAATAGGAAATTTCAGAATTGTGGGATGACTTTCTGGGCTGCCACATCTCAAGGCTCCAATTGACATAAGTCACATTGATTGTATGTTTATCACAGACATATATGTGGCCCACACCTCAGCACAGGGCTTGAGCTACATATGATTTTTAAACAAGTTCTAAAAGTACCCCCAGTTACAGAGAGTAGAGTGATCATTTTATAATCCAGGAAACAACAAAGATGACCAGCAAACCCCCAGAAGCTGGGAGATAGGATAGAAGAGATTCTCCCTCATAGCCAACAGAAAGAACCAACTCTGCCTACACCTTGATCTTGAACTCCTAGTCTCCAGAACTGTGAGAACAATTCTTGTTCTAAGCTACCCAGTTTGTGGTACTTTGTTATGGTAGCCCTAGGAAACTAGTACTTCCTATCATTCTCAAATGTCTTCCTATTTGCTGATAATTTCTCAATGTACAGCCTAGAGTTAAACACAATATATTTCAAATAATGGGATTTTCATGTATATGCTTCTGGGATAATGGCCCCAAATCTGCCCCTGGGAACAAATTAACTGCAGAGGTTTGCATCAGTGATTTGGATTTCCTGCTGCATTTGCTTTCAAAGAGCAAATACGTGCAGGCTGGAACTACTTTGTAGGTTTCTCTTCATGCAAGCCCTCCCTTCTGCCTTAATCACCTGGATTGACTCTGTAAGAGCCCAAGTTAATGTAGCTCACTGAAGAGCAATTCTGAACCACGTGCCTTTCCTGTGATGATGTGTAATTAATCACCTCCAGGCAAGGCAAACAAGTCAAGGTGGATTTTAAAGACTGTCAGTCTTTCTTCTCTTCCTGTCTTGTACTTGTCCAACTCTGCTGCCCAGCTCTCATATTCTCTGCAGCAAGCCTAATGTGACCACGTAAGTTTCATTAGAGGATTCTGGGAAGCACCTTTGTCTCATCTGGATGCAAATGCCCAGCTGAGAGGACAACAGACACCCAGATGAAAACAGACTATGGTCTGAATCAACACAGAAATCTCTGCACTTCCCAACATCCTTCAATTTTCCTTTTCTTTCCTCCTCTAGCTATACCCAACTATGGGGGCTTCTTATGCAACAGCTCTTTAGTTTGTCTTGCACCTACTTACCTGATAATGACACCTGCCAGAGAAAATTCTACTCTTGGGCATGTGTATTGTGGTAAGGATTCTCAGAGGGTACCTGAGGTTGAAGCCTTCATTCTAACTGGGCCTGGAAAAGTTCTGCCCCTCAGACAACTCAAAACACCAATGAGTAGATTGGGGAGGCTTAGAAGCAAGGGTAAGGTTGGTTTCACCCATATTCACTCATAAATAACTGTCTGGCATTGGAATTCTGGAAGTAAGTGTATTTCTACATGTAGCTACTATGGATTAAAATGTATCTTCCAAAAAGATGTGAAAGTCTTAACCCCAAGTAGCTATGAATGTCAATTTATTTGGAAACAGGGTCTTTGCAGATGATCAAATTAAAATGAGGTCATCAGTAGAGGGGCTAAAGAGAGAAATTTGGACACAGAGAGACATGTAAGACACAGGAGAATGACAAGTAAGAGGAAGACAGAGAACAGAGTGATGCTTTTACAAGCCAGGGACAGCAAAGATGGGCAGCAAGCTGGGGCGGATGGTGGGACAGATTCTCCCTCCAGCCTCAGAAGGAAACGGCTCTGCTGACCCCTGGACCTTGGAGCCCCAGCCTCCAAAATCAAGACATTAAATCACTGTTGTTATAAACCTCCCAGTGTGTGGCACTTTGTTATGGTAGCCCTAGGAAACTAATACAGGAATTTTCCAGGAGGGGCAAAAGGTTGACATTTGTAGAGTGAGAAGTCTGAGATCAAAGTATCGCAGGGCTGATGTCTTCCGAGGACTTTCTCCTGGGCTTGCAGATGACGCCTTCTTGCTGCCTCTTCACATGGTCAACCGGCTGTGCACATGTATTCCTACTGTCTTGTCTATTTATAAGGACACCAGGTATATTGGATTAGGGCCCCACCCTGATGGCCTCATTTTAACTTAATCACCCCTGTAAGCACCCTCATCTCCAAACACAGTCACATTCTGAAATACTGGAGGTTGGGACTTCAACATACATATGAATTTGGGGGACATAGGTCAGCCCATGACATAGAGGAAAGGAGCAGGGCTCTGCAACCTGAAGCACCTAGGAGGGCACTGCCAAGACATTTAACAACAGAGGACACAGGCCACCTATTTGACCAAGCCTGTCAAATAATTCCCAGGGACTGATGCCTCCAGCCTCATACATATGGTCGACTGAGTCAACATCAGGGACCTTGGTTGTCTCTCTGATTACAGCCTCACATTAATGAGCCTGGATTCATGCAGGCTTCAGGTTGTTTCTGGTTCTTGAACAAAAGCCCTGGATAGGACAGACCTACAGCCTCAGAATTACTACTGTCATTGCCCCAGGCTGAGCAAAGTCCCTCCTGGCCCAGGACTTCCTGCTACGTTTCCTCTAGCTGGTCGTGATCGGCACCTGGGCAGAGACTGTGAAAGGTGTTGCATTGGTCCAGTGTCAGCTCTATTGGATCCTCCCTGCCTAACAGAGATTGAGGACCCAAGAGGGGGCAAGGGAGATGGAGCCAGAGAGAGGAGACTAGCTGTTGCCCAGAAGCAGCCTTGCCGAGCCAGATGCTGATGCTTGTGCAAGGTCACCTGTGCATGCCTTTCAATGGTACCTTTAAAGAACAAATGGAGCACATGCTTGAAAAATTGCCTAGGCTCCTGACAATTGAGGTGGATATGGAGGGGGAGTCAGAGAGCAGTGTTTGAGGCTGGCAGTGGTTCTGGGTGAACAAAATCAAATCCTGGCTGCTCAAATGGATGCGAAGGAAGCTTGCAAACAGAGCTGCCTGTACTTCCCATCGTCTTTATCTCTGATTTGGGACCTATAATAGGATAATGGCAACTAAAAGCATTTTTTCTGGTAAGATCTAAACAGTAGCAATCATAATATATTATGCCTGAGTATGAACGCTTTGTTACGATAAAGGGGAAATGGTGTATTTTAAAAGAGTTCTTATTTAGTTCTAACTTAAAAGCAACAGTGTAAATTTCTTTCAAATAATGTTTCCTTAATTATTCATTTTCCTTGGCACTAGTTAAAGAGCCAAGTAATGACTTCTGTCTCTTTATATTTAGTCTATTATTGTTTGAAAAAGGCCAGAGGAAGGCCAGAGCAGTGCAAAAATGATATTTGCTTTTTTTTATTACCAACAGCCAATGTACAGGGTAATCTAATCACCAGCAGCTGAGAGACAATGACATTTTTATAGACCTTCTGGCAACACTGGAGTGTGAAGGAGCCTGACAGGTATTTGGCTTTCCAGTCTGTTCTTTCAACCGCATTTCTCATCAGACTGACTGCTGGGGGAGCAAGCTCGAGGGGAGCCACACAGCTCCCCCCACATAGCATTTTAAAAGCCCGAACAGCAGCTGTCGATTTAAATTTGGTAATTTTACATATGGGAACCAAGGAGGAATGCCTGCAGGATGCCGGTTCACACAGTCCTGTGGGGCTCTCGCTGTGGCCCCCCAGACCTTCGGTTGGATTCTCATATTCCGTGCAGACTTCAAGGGCTGGGGAACATGACCATTGTTTTGGGACACCAATGACTCCTTCTAATTTGGCACATGCTCTCTTTAAATGTAATTTTTCTGTAGGGTCATTTGAAAACTGGTTTATGCACAAGAATCCAGGTTACTTTCCTTCCTAAGAAGGAAGTCATGTGAGGCTACTTTCTCTGCACTGTCTGGGTCAGCCTCTGCTCCTGGGACCTCTCTTGGCTGTATAATTTGAGAGGTTGCTGGATACCCCAGGCACAGAACTCCTCAGCTGAGACCTAAACATGGAGATCAGATGTATACCTTGAAAGGCACAGTTCAGATGCAGGATGACTAAGATGGACACTCGTTCTCCTTTTGCTCCTCTGAGCTGGTGCAATGTAAGGACACTCCTTCAAACCTCAGAGGGGACCATGTATTTTCTTCTGTGGCTCCTGGAGGGGGTATAGATCGAGTCTCATCTTCTTGTGCAAACTGTCAAAGATGTCTTGCTTTGTACTTGTGATCACTGAACATGAGACACTAAGGACCTGAGCAGACACAACATGAATAAAAAAAATGAGTGAATATTGAGATGAGATGACAGGCTTTCCTACAGGTGGCCCACTTACTGTGGGAATTTTTCCATTTTGTTCTTTCTTTGGCCATTGGTTGGATCCTCTGGGAATTAGAAGTCGGGGCTTACAAATATCAAATCATTTTCTGGCACACTTGAAACTAATATAATGTTGTAGGTCAATTATACCTCAGTAAAGAAAGGAAGCTGGGGCTTTTAGTACCTTTCTGAGTTTATGTGAGGAGAAAACTTGGCTCTTTATCCCACCAAAGGTCTTCAGGAAGAGTTGCCTTTCTACCTCCCTTCCTATAATAGTGATGGTTCCTTTTGAAGCCAGAAGGTAAAATCTCACCTGATTGGAAGCTGAACTCCAATAGGTTTAAACAATCTCCTTGGTTAATGCTGAGTAGTAAAGCCACCTTTGTTAATAATACTGCTCTTCCCCCATGGAATGTTTGAGAATTGAGTTTCTGAAGCATACAGGGGAGGTAAGTTATTTGCATGAAGAGGTGGAGGTAATCAGGAGGCAGAGTTAGGAGTAATGCTTAGGGTATTGCCTACTACTTTGCCCAGTATTACCTGACCCTCCTGCCCCGACATGTGTCCTTAAATTAATGGGTGTTTGGGGAAAATCTCCCAGTTCTTCCTCCTCCTGTGTACAGCTTTGCCCTTTACTACTTACACAGAACACTTCACTTCTGACACTTCTAGCTGCCAAGTGTGCCAGGCACCCCACCAAATAGTTCTCTGACACCAGCTGGGTGTCCTACACTTTAACTCAATTCTGCCACTATCTACCTGGAGAGTGTCAGATCCCACGGGTTAAGGGCTCAGTCCCAGTGGACCACCCCCTATTTCAGGTGCTGTTTGTAAACAATAGGTTCCCTGGTTACCCACAACTTCTGCTCAACCCAGCTAAAAATCAGAGGTGCCCATGACCCCCCTTCGGTTGCATTAATTTGTTAGAGCAGCTCACAGAACTCAGAGAAACACTTACTTGCATTTATTAGTTCATTAAAGTCTCTGATGAAGAACAGAGGTGAACAGCCAGATGTAGAGATACATAGGGTGATGGCTGGGAGGGTCCTGGGCACAAGAGCTTCTGTCCCCAGGTAGTAGAGTTGGGGCATGTCACCCTCTCAGTGTGGTTGTATTCTCTGATTTAGAAGCTCTCCAAACCCAATGCTAATGGGATTTTATAAAGGCTTCCTCATGCAGGTGTGATCAATTATTAACTCCATTTCCAGCTCCTCTCCCCTCTCTGGAGAACTGGGGGCAGGGCTGAGAA
Organism: Macrotus californicus; assembly: GCA_007922815.1. Classification (NCBI taxonomy): domain Eukaryota; kingdom Metazoa; phylum Chordata; class Mammalia; order Chiroptera; family Phyllostomidae; genus Macrotus; species Macrotus californicus. The sequence continues at coordinate 7,552 of VMDR010008323.1, read as the reverse complement.
TCCCAAGCTTCTAATCAGGGCTTGGTCTTTCTGGTGACCAGTCTGTCCAGGAGTCACCCAGGGTCTCTTCATTAGAACAAAAGATGTTTCTGGTGCTCTTATCACTCAGGAAATTGCAAGGACTTTAGGAGCCCTGTGCCAGGAACTGGAGCCAAAGACAAACTATATATATTTCTTATTATAAATCACAGTATCACTGGGGGTCTGTATGTGACTTCACTTGTAGTCCCTCCTGACTTCAGTTTCACTGTATTTAATGTATAACTTAATTTTGGAGGGGACCAGGAAGTTAGAAATGATAGAGGAATTTAGTTAGAATGATCACTACTAAAAACACTGCTTGATTCTTTCAATTATGATTACAAATTAAAACTGGAGCAGCGTTTGGTTTTTATTTATTTATTTATTTATTTAATCCTGACCCTAGGATATGCTTACTGATTTTTTTTAGAGAGAGAGGTAAGTGGGGAGAGAGAGGAGAGAGAGAAAGAGAAAGATTGATGTGAGAGAGAAACATCAATTGAAACCAAAACCTAGGTATATGCCCAGACCAGGGATCAAACCCACAACCATTTGGTGTATGGGATGATGCTCCAACGAAGCAAGCCACCTGGCCAGGGCTAGTGTTTGGTTTATAACTTCTGGCAAAAATATGGCCAATGGAATTGATAGTTTCCCTCTTGAGATCATTCCCAGGTACAAAACAAGAAGTGTGCTCCTATCCAAGACACAAACGATCATCCTTGCTCATTATACTAGTTTCTTCAGCTCCTGTGAACACATGCACATGTACGAAGAAGTATGCTCCTGTGCATATGGAAACATGTCCATGTGAAACTGGGACTCTGCTGTTATTGTTTAATTGGTTGGAGGCCACAATTGGCAATTATTTGCTTTCTATGAATCTGTTTTCACTGGTGGTATTAAACAAAAAGAAGAAGAATCCCCAAGGGCTTCTAGAAGGGATATAGACAAATGGTTCTCCACCCACCTCTTTGCCCCAGGAGACCAAGACCCAAGGATTGCTGCCACCAAGTTCACCGGCTTCTTCCTGACAGCAGCAGATCTGAGGGCAAGTGGAGGGAGGGTGTTTCCCTTCTCCTTGCTCATTTTTGCCTGGGGCTCCATTTCTGACCAGTGTGTCTCAGGGACCAGGCTCCTGCAGAGCTGCCCCCACCCTGCCTCAACCTCTAACACCCACCTCCAGCATTCCCATAACTCCAGGAACACCACCTTGCCCTTCAAGCCTGGGTGGGGCTGGCTGCCAGACAGAATACAGTTAAATTTAAATTTCACGTAAGCAGGCAATAATTTAAAAGTATAATTATGTGCAATAATTGGAACATATTTATGTGAAAAAATACTCAATATTTGTCCAAAATCCAAATTTAATTTAGTGTTCTGCATTTTTATTTGAATCAGATGACTCCTGGGTAATAATAACCTTCCACTCTTGCCAGTCTCTGGGTGCCTGCTCGCCTCTCCTTGCTTCCCTAAAATGTGCTCACAGCTCTGAGCATTCACTCATGAGGATAATTATAATCTGGGCTAGATTCTGTTTCCTTCTGGCCCCTGATGGATGCACTGCTCATACATAATGGGCCAAGGGTGGCGCTGGGCAAGGGCTTATAGGCCTCAAGACAAGCAGAAACTTCTGGGTGCCATCTGAGTGAGCACGAAAGCTTCTGCAATCAGAATGAGGTTGGGGGAGGGAGGGTTGGGAAGAAAGAAAGCACACAGGGCTGCCCCACTCTGGCTAAAGTTCTGAATCATTTCATTTTGTCCTTTAGACCAGAGTCTTGGCTTTACTGCCCTGTTCTATTATAAAGTAGCTATGAGAACTAGAGTGTGTATTTTCTTCATTTATTCAACAAATATGTATAGAATCCTGTGATGGGCCAGGTTCTGGCTGAGATGTTATTTTTTTCAACCTTCTAATCTGTTTCTGCTTTGTTGTTGTTCTTGTTGTTCCTATTTTGTATTTTTCATTTTTGATGGCTTTCCACAGACAGTCCCAGACTACTTGGTGTTAAGACAGTTTCTCCTGGCTGGGTCTGGGAAGTTACAACGCACTTTTCAATGCCATGCCTCCTCTCTCATAGAGGAGGTCATTTCAAAGCTACTAAACTCTGACAGCTTGTAACAAGTGCTGATTATTTCTCAAAAAATGTAGAGGAAATTCCAATCTGCCAGCAACTCCCTTGAGATTTTGCTTGGTGAGGGTCCTCATGATCTTCATTTGAAATGATGCTCTAAAGAGGGTTTTATTCCAAACACAGGAAACTGTGTTGGTCAGCAAGACCTGAGAGAAGAGGAAGAACAAACGTGACTGGGTCAGAGGTTGTCTCTAGTCCTTACTTTCCCTAAAACCATATTCAAATATAGAGTTTTAAAGTAAAGTAATAAATCCTTTAGCTACCAAATTCATCAAACTAGGAGATTTTCCAAGTATTTTCCATATTTTGTATTCTTGGAACCCCACAGAGTGGCTGGCACAATAGATGTATCTTAAATAGGTGCATCTTAATGTAAATAGCCTGTATCATCAGGGAAGTAGGCATTGAACATATTAGTAAATTCCCCGATGGCTGACTCTTGCCTTGTAAATGACAAGTTTTACCTTGGGTCTTATTTTTACTTTTTAAGATTAATTTCATTAAGGTCTAATTCACATACAACAAGATGCACACCTTTCAGTGCAGAGATTGATGAATTCACAATGTATACATCCAAGCAACCCCCATTCTAACCAAGATATAGATCATCCCAGTCATCCCCCCAGGTTTGTTTGGGACCCTTTGCAGACAGCTTTTCCTATGTAATCACTACATATAAATGTCTAAAACATTCTCCCTCTGCGTCATTCAACCAGGATACTCAACGTTAAGTGTATTTGCTATTGACTACCCAAAGGCTTCAGTGAATAGCAGTTGTGTTAGCTTTGGAAGAGAGTGAAGGGATTACAGTATTTTGCCTATTTCCCAAATGAGCCTGCCCTGCTTTGTCTTGGAGATTATTGTTTGCTTTTGAAAAATAACTTTAATCTCTTCTTTAACCAACATTTGTTATTTTGATTGCATGTGCCATTTTTTGATGTTTTTAAAACAGTGTTCCTGCTTCTAGCAGCATCTCTGCTCGTTTTCTTGTTTGCTTTTTCTAATCTGCCACAGGTTGGAAAACTAGACAGTCACTCCTATATTAAAACTGCTTAAAATAGAAGTAAGTGGGGTGCTCCTATGAACAAATTGGTCCAGATTTAGTGCATGGACTTGGTGGGATGTCTCTGTTGGAAGGTATTTTTATATTCCTGGCTTTCAGCTTTGGGTAAGTGAAGACTGACCATACCGAGTCCCCCCTGCCACATTTAGAATTTTCAACTACAGAATGGGCAAGCTTTCAATTAAATTCTAGCAGTGGCTTCTTTAAGAATTTGGGAACAACTGTTTTACAGCAAGTGTTCTAGCTCAACCACCTGAGCGCTTTTGTATGCAATAACTTTTAGAGTTTCCTCCAGTGTCTCATTAAGAGAGTCTCGAACAGGCAGATGTCTCTCCTCGGCTCCTAATCTGACCTTGCCCATCTTTGTGCTTCTCTGAAGTGCCGCTGAGAGCTGTTCTGTGTGTGTTGCATGTAAGTGTGCTGTGTGTTGTGTAAGTGTGTGGCCCTTGGCCACACTGGATGAGCTACAAAAGGGACTTCTGGGACAGCCTGTGATATGTCTGGAAATGTCTGGGCACCTGAAAAGAAGGGAGTCAGTCAGGCCATTTCCAAAGAAGCAAGTAAGTGTGGTTTTGAGCTGTGGTTTCTGGGTGAGTCAGGTGCCACGCTTTAGGGAGAAGACAGTCTTTAGTGGTGCACACAGAGGACAGTGACTGGACATCACCAACTCTGCCTCCACGTGGTGGAGATGCAGTATTCTAGTCCTAGCCTCTGAAGTTTGTGCTGGCCTACCCGGCCTGAGGACTGATTGGTTGATTTGTAATCTTTTTTTCCAATATTATTGAAATATCATTGATATGCTGTATCAGTTGAAGAGAATAATGGTTTGACTTACATATATTGTGAAATGACGACCACAATAAGATCAGTCGACATCCACCATCTCTTATAGATACAGTAAAAAGATAAAGCAAAAAAACACTTTTTTTTGTTTTCCTTGTGATGAGAAAGAACTCAGGATTTACTTTCTTAGCAACTTTCCCATATATTGCACAGCAATGTTAACAATAATCATGATGTACATTACATCCCTAGTACTTACTTATTTATCTTATAATTGGAAGTTTATATTTTTTTTATCACCTTTCTCCAATTCTTCCTCCCCCATCCCACTGCCTCTGGTAACCACACGTCTGATCTGTTTCCCTATGACTTTTTTTTAAATTTAAATTCCACATATAAGTGAGATCATACAGTATTTGTCTTTCTCTGTCTGGCTTATTTCACTTGGCACAATGCCTTCAAGGTCCATCCATGTTGTCACAGTTGCTGGCTGAAGGATGAGGAAGAGTGAGTTGTCACTCACGGAACACGTGGACTCTGAAGAGTGGGGGTGGATTAATGATTGATGGCTGTGGCTGTGGCTGTGGCTGTGGCCACCAACTGGGCTGCCTGTTGCTATGTGTTAGAGAGGCATCTGCAGGTAGGCTTGGGAAGCAGAAGCCCAGTGGCAAAAGAGGAAGAGGGAAAAATCAAAATAATTAGCAAAGATGATAATATATAATCTGAATTTAGTCAGAAAAAATATTTTTAGTTATTAAAAGATAATAATCAATCTACTTTCAGATAACTTCAGATGTTTTATCAAAAAGGAAAATAATAGGGTTTTAGTCTGAAACACAAGATAAATTTCTTTCCAACAGTTTGTTTAATTATCTTGAAAAAATAAAGTGAAGAAAAACACAGTGGCTCCTTCAGAATGGAGCTGCTCTCAAAGGCCTCTCCCTTAGTGGTTGGAGCCACCCCCCCCCCACCCCCCCCCCCTTCCCGACCCGGCCATTGTGCCTTAGCCTGCCTCTGAGTTCTTCAGCTACTCACCAGGACCTGCCTTTATATTCATCCTATTTGCTGACTAATCAGTGCGTCTGCCTCACTAATGTATGGTCCATAGGGAGAAATTTATCTATCCTGTTCCTTCAGGCATTCCTGGTGCCTAAGACATGCCTGGCCCAGGAGAAACAATCAACAATATTTGTTCAATAATCTAGTGGACATTATGGTAGTTTCTCTCTTTCTTTTTCTAAATTGAAAGCACTAAGATATGTTAAAAATATGAAAACCAAAGGGAAAGAAAAACCAACCCCAATTTCACCATGTGAGCGTAACAACAAGCACATTGTGACACCCATCCTTCCACTTTTTCAAAGCATTGACTTAGATGGTAGGGCTAGGGTGATGTTGCACATTATTACTGTATTTTGTCATGTATAATGAACTCCCAGGTATAATGCACACCTGTGTTTTTGACCCAAACTTTCAGGAAAAAAAGCTTTTGTTTTAAATTTTTAATTCAATTTATTTACTTATTTATATTTAGATAGTTTTTTGTATTAGAAAGAAATTTTAGCATTTATTTTTGAACATTCCACTATCGTTACTGCTTTCTTGAATTACACTTTTAACTCATAAGTATAAATAAAAGAGTTAAAAACATTTATGTAGATACAGAATAGATACAGAATTAGTACTACCCATGCACAATGAATGCTCATTCTTATTTTTCTTTCAAACATTTTGGCAAAAAAGTGCACATTATACACAGTAAAATATGGTACCATGAGAGGCTCCCAGCATCCCCTTGGCCTGGACGAAGGTAGACCATCTCATTGGAGCAGATGCTTAGTACTCTTCTAAACACCTGAGCGACTTCGTGTGGCTGCACACATAGGTCCCCAGGCCTAGTCTGTGAATCTTGCCTGGAAAGCCTGGGTGTGGTGCCCTTCTGAAGCCCGTACTGGGAACCTGGCCACTCAGGGAAGTGACCAAGGGCAGGGATGCTTATGTTGGGACAGAACAAGGCTCAAAGAACCAGTTTTCACAGCAGCAGTTAGAACGATGGCAAACCTAGCTTGGGTCCTCTTAAGGGGCTAGTCACACTTCCATTTCTCTCTCTGCTTGGAGTTTGGGGACAATACATGAGGGTACTGGCAAAGAGGAGGAGACCTCAAGAAGGAGATCCTGGACTTCTTGGTAAAGGGAGTATTGGGGTCTCCATCAATTAATTGAGAAGAAAAGCTTTGTTATCAATTTGTCTCTTAAGAAGATTAAATATAAATGGGTCACATTTATAGCCAGGTACATTTTAAAAATCAATTTTACTTCTGTTTATTTTTATTTTCTTAACATTTCTAAAAACTCCTGAAAATGCAAGCCTTCCCTGCATTAATACAGGCTTCTCTGACATTTATGTATTGGAAAAAGATAAAAATTGCAAATAATAGAGAATATCTTGAGGCTTAAAGTCTTAGGATTGGTTTGCCTAGAAGGAGGCCCTGAAACAAGGGTTCAAGAACAAGAAATTTCCTTTGGAGGTTACCTGGGGAAGTACCAGTAGGGGTTAGGGGAAGTGAGATGGGACAGGAAAGAGAGGCACGCCAACACTGGTGCAGTAATGAGCAGGTGACTTCCATGGGCGGTTGGCTTTCCTTCTCATTGGGGACCCCTTCGAAGGTGTGCAGAACACACGTGACACCTGATGGATGAGGACACTATGGCATTTCTCACTAATATTCATTCATGATTGACTGAGGAATGCTTCTGGTCCTGGTAGCCTGCCCTGTGCTCAGGCTGAGAACATTCCTACAGCCAGGGCAAGCCATGTGTAGTAGAAACATGCAGTAAGAAGCCATCAAGCTGACTCAGACAGGTGAATGTCTGCAGATGGGCTATGGGCAGTGCCCCAATGGCATCTGCTATACCTGTCATGAAGTTCTCTGACCCCAGTTCTATGAGACAACAATGAACAGCAGGGTATTCAGCCTGGCTCATCCATGAATACTGTGCCATGTTGATTTCCATTCACTGTGTTTCCTTGCTAATAGACTCCTTGAATGGAAGGGCTGATTGCTAGCTATGCATCTGAGCTGGGCTTGCTCCAAGGCAAGATGCTGCTCAAGTAAACAGACTTTTTGGCCAACCAATACAAAACAGAGAGCAAGGTATTTACAGGTAATTGCTATAGTGAGATGTCCATTCTGGGGGTGGAAGTCTTTTTGTTTAGTTCATTCCTGGGCAGCAGAGTCTTCTGCCCCTTTGATCCAAACACCTTTGGGTTTGTGAGGAGGTCTGTCATTGCCTTAAGCTGCTGAAAGCGTCTCTCTTAGGCCCTGATGTTGTCCCTGGTGCAGCTATGAGCAACCCTGCTCTTAGGGGGTCCATTTTCTGGCTTTATCTTAGAGGCAGAAGTACAGCTGCTAATACCAGCCTTTCTCTCTGGGGTGGGGGGAGGAGAGGGTGAAGGAGGGTCCTAACAATCACAGGCTTTTAACGTGGGCCTTGTAAATGAGCCATCCCCTGACTGCCTTGGGATCTGTCTGAAGGTTGTATTTGTTGT
>VMDR010008322.1:0-37030 GCA_007922815.1 Macrotus californicus | reverse complement strand
TTTTTTTTTTTTTTTTGTCTCAGCACACCTGTTGTGTATAAGGGGTGGAACCTTAGGTGTTCACCAGTGTGGGGCAACCACGTCCCTGCATTGTGACACTGTCTGTGGGGGAGGGTCAGAGAGGGAACAATGCCTCCCACTCCATTCTCTGCCAGTTTTCAGTCACTTCCCCCACTAACCACAGTCAAATTGGTCCCTTCTGGTGCTGATTCCCAGGTGGGTGGGCTTGTGTACATTCTGGACCCTGTGGGTCTCTCCAACCAACTCTCCTGTGAGGCTCGGAGTTTCTCCCGCTGCCACTGCCTCAACCCCCACAGGTGTTTTCAGTCAGAGGTTTGAGGCTTTATTTCCCGGTGCCGGAACCCTGGCTTGCGTGGTTCATCTTGCTCCCCAGTTGTTCCTCCTGGTTTATCCGCATGTGGGTGTGGGACCACCCGGTCTGCCAGCCCCCACCTCTCAGTGTCTGCCAGCCGCTGCCTTGCTGAGAGCCCTGTCTGCCTGGCTGCCCGTCTCCGCCCCTCCTGCTCGTCTGGGTGAGTGTTTCTTCTTTAACTCCTTGGTTGTCGGACTTCCATACAGTTTGATTTTCTGTCAGTTCTGGTTGTTTTTTGTTTTTAAATTTGTTGTTGTCCTTCTTTTGGTTGTGTGAGGAGGCACAGTGTGTCTACCTACACCTCCATCTTGGCCAGAGAAATAGGAAATATTTTGAAAAGAAGGTACGGTTACAGAAGACTTCTCTTTTTATTTCTAATGTATTTCCTTTTAACATGTATTCATAGGGGGAAAATTAGGAGCAAATAAAGCAAAATATTAGAAATGTTTAATGGTCAATGGTGGGAGTTACAATGTTTGCCATTTAATTCTTTGTGCTTGTCTCTATTTTCCAATCTCCAAAAAGAAAAGAAGAGTGAGAGAGAAAGACAAAGGGGGAGGAGGGTGAAAATAGCAGGAGTAGATCATCTTTCCAACTATGATATTTTATGATTACACAAAACCCAAAGATAAGAAACCTAAACCCAGAATGTCAAGAAGACCTTGGAAGATTCACAAGTTGTCACAGAAGTGAAATTTTCCAACCTTCTTATCATGGCTTGTCTAAAGAAACCAGTGTTTTCAGTATTTAATAAAATAATGAAAATATTTTTGGTTGTTTAAAATTGTTCTTAAAGTTGTTTCTTCATTCAAAGTCATGTGCTTAATTAAAAGAATCTTCCATATTGTAAGTTGCCAATGTGCTGCTGTTTTCAGATTCCAAAGATCCAGGGGAATAATATTTCATAAGCCCATAAAAATGGTTAAAAGTCCATTACCATTTAATTACATTACACAGAGTTACGGCTCCCCACTTAATGGCTGCTGAATGAGAGAAAGAGGGTGTTGGTAAAGTCCAGAGTGGCCTAGTAAAGCAAGGACTACTATGTTTTATTGCTTATGTAAGTTCACTTACAAGATATATTTGCAATAAACCTTGCAAAATATTTCATGACCATGTGTATAGGTGAAACTGAGAAAGTGGTTATAGCTGTTTCATTTTAAACATCAGGAGCACATTGCTATGCTCTAACGCATCATCTGGGATATCCTGCTAATTTTGAAATCATTCATCAGCTCTATGTAAGGAAAAACATCACCCAGAGTTTTCACCAAACACCTTAGATAACTGGTGTCCACACTGTAACAATTTTCCACATTGTTCTTCTCATAGAATATTACAAAACCATTGCGTTCTCTTGGACGAGATAGTTGAATCAATTAGCTAAGTATTTTTTGAGCATTTACTGATACCCCCCTTCCTCCTGCCTCAGACAATAATTTTATTCCAGTCTTTTATATGTGGGCAGTGTGTGGAGTTTAAGGTTAAAGCTTTAGTAGACAAAATGGGCCTTAAGAGACAGATTTTACATCATGATTTTTCTAAACATCACTGAAATGACACATAAAAGGTACAAAATAGTACAAAGTGACACCAAAGAAACACAAAATAAAGTAAACCTATCATTGCTTGGGAGGGAGTGGATAAGAACCATCAGCAGACAGGCTATGTCGATACATTTCTGTAATAGAGAAAGCAGGTGGACTGTGGGGAAGCCTCAGCCAGGAGAGAGAGGAAGGAATTGGGGAAGGTGAAATCCAGTTCCCTAGTTGAATCCCAGCAAATTCCAAGCTTGGTATTGGAGAGTAAAAAAAAAAAAAAGGCAGGGGCATAAATTGGGGTGTGCATCTCGGTGGTAAATGCCGCTCTGCTATGGAACACCTAATCCACCTGTTTACTCATCCTCTATTTCCCTCCCCATCTCTGCATGGACAGAACAATGGACAGAGCCAGTTATCCACAGGTCACAGCCGAAGAATTTCTCTGAGGCAGTTAGACAAGCTGCCTGGGAACAAGCAGGTTTTAGGTGTGAAATGTACCTGTTCCATAGCAGATCTTTCCTCAGAGAAAGATGGTTACCACTCTACCAGTTCCCTCCTGGGGACAGGAGACGCACCCTGACCAGTGCACACAGCCAAAGAGCAGCCGTGCACTCTGCAGGGAGGTCTGTTGAGAAAACATATTATGTCTCATTAAAGGAAATCAGCACAAACTACTAATATCATTCAATCTAATTCCTTTGTTCCGAACATGAAAGCCAACCAAGACAGCTGAAGAAAGCCAACAGCACATGGAGAGAGACTGAGAAGAAACACACACAACAATTAACTGTGGGAAAAATAGGGATAATTCAGGAAACTGAAAAGAAGTTTTTAATAAAATGTGAAATCCAAGGACAAGAAAGATTTATTCGGATTTAAAACTATAATTGCTAGTTTTTTCAAGAGAAGCCTGGAAGGAAGCTCATGAAAATCATCCAGAATTCAGAACAAAAAGACAAGAAAAAGAAAATGTAATATAAACATTCAGAGACATAGAAGATTAATTCAGGAGATTAAATAACTAAGAGAAATTCTAGAACCAAAGAGCAGAGAAAATAGAGAGGAGGAAATAATTTTTTAAATTTTGAAGGAAATTCTCCTGAGCTAGAGAAAGACAGGAATCTTTTTATTGAAGAGTAGCATAGAATACCCAACAAGTGAAAGAAAAAACAGCCACATTTGTATAGAGACTACTGAAGTCTTTAAACACCAATGATAAAAATTTATTTAGAGAATCTACAGGGTGTGGGAAAATCAATCAAGCAATATGGCAAGGAATAAGAATCGGATGCACATTAAACTTTTTATTCAGAAATGATGGATGCTGGAGCTGCTGATACAATGTCTTCAAAGCTCTGAGAGAAAGTTATGTTAAACAGAATTTTATACTCAGTTAAATTATCAATCAAATTTGAAGGCAGAGTAATGACGTATTTAAACAGGGAAGGTTTAAGGAAGTGTTCCTTTCTTCTTTCTATAGATGTTCTTTGAGGATGTGCTAGAGAAAGCCCTAATGTCAAGACCCAGCTGCTCTAACAGAGAAATAGCATAGACAGAATTCTTAGAATGGTTACTAGGCCTCAGACTGAGAAAGAAATCATTCAAAATTAGAGCTGGAAGCCAGAGTTCTAGGCATAATGTCTTCAAGAAGAAAGCAAAGTTGCTGTAACAGCACGTTGTAAAAGCTAATGTGCTTTGTGGTCATTAGATCATTAGTATCCTGGGAACTGTGAAAAAGAGAAGGATAATTAATTAGAAACACCAAGGAAAGTCGATACAAGGAAGTCATGGTGTAAAAAAAAAAAAAAACTAAAAATGACAAAATCTTGAGCAAACAATGGAATGTCAGGACAGAGAATTTATTTGCACTGGATGTTTGAGATAGGTGCCGTTAAAAGCCAGATGATGTGTCGTTGGATCGCATTTTCTGCTCAAGGTCCAACCACATTCTATATTTCTGCAGCCATTCATACTTGCATCATCGTAGTATTAGTGTTGTTTACTGATTTGCAGTCTTTAAGATGATCTAATTGACAGACACAGGGGTCTTACCTATGGATACTTATCAAAATATATCTCTTGCCAAGTGATATTTAGGAGTGTTGGCGCAGCTGACAGGGATTCAGGGACCGCAGAGGTGGGGCAGAGAGAAGTGTGAGCACGTTCATTTCTTAATCTCACATCTAACTTCTTGAAGAAGCAGCAATAAGGCTTCTGTACATTACCTAAAGAAAAATAATCCCAAAGGACTAAAAATGTAACTAGCGTGTACCAGTAGACAGAGAAGAAAGTGAGACAAAGGTTGTCTTGGGTGAGCTCAGCTGGAACCTTTCCAAATGACAGAGGTTTTTTAGAGTCATAGAGATTGCCTAGGGGACAGCTAGCATGAAACTAATCAAACTTAAGCCACGGGGCTCCTTACTCATCCAGGCCCCTTCTAAGGCCTGGAAATGTATACAGACTCTCAGATAAATCTTTCTTTCCAATTTTTGAATTGACTTTTGAGACAGAGAAAGAAAGAAAGAGAGATTTGTTCGTCTTATTTATGCACTCATTGGTTGATTCTTGTATGTGCCCTGACTGGAGATCAAACCTGCAACCTTGGATTATCTGGAGGATGCTCTAACCAACTGAGCTACCTGGCCAGTCCCTGGATTATTTTCTTTTAAAATAATAGAATAGAATGAATACCTTTCAGGCTCCACAAAACCCAAATCTGGCCCTGGAGGAGACAAACTAAAGAGATAGAAGAGGTTGAATAATTCACCTCTAGGGAAAGATTAGGAGAAAGGGCATTGTGAGAAAGTTTCGTCCTTCAGTATGACTCGTCAATACTGCTTAAACTCTTGAATATATCCCAAAGTCCACCACTTCCCCCCACCTCCCCTTCCACAGCCTCCTTCTCCAACATCTCCCATCTACCATCCTATATTAAACTTAAAGTCACCCACTTGGGAAACAGAAAACAAAAGCTGCAAATACTCTTTTGTTAATATCAATAGACACAATTTTAAGTCTAAGACAATTAGGGTAGAATCTGCAGAACAAGTTCTGTTTATTTGTTTTAAATCTTTAGGGAGCAGGTTGGAACATGCCCAGGTGCTAATGAAGAAAATGAGGGGCAGGGGATCTGCATGCATGAGAGTGAGATGGGATACTGAGATGCGTGCTCCATTGCCAGGGCCATTGGAGGCCGAATTAATGCCTATTTGTCCTTCTTACGTCTTGTCCAACAGCCAAGGGACAGTTGTAGATCCTGGAAGAGAGAGAGCTGCTTGGACACTCAGCAGGGTGGTGATAGCATGAAGGGGTAACCCCTGAACAAAGTTAAGTGTAGACAGAGGCGAGAGAGTGGAGACCCCTACTGTCCCAGCTGTAAACATGAAATTTATTCCTGTGAACCTCTGAAAGCAGGAAGGCTGAATTAGCTCCAATTCTCCTGACTCTCCCCAAATAAACAAACAAACAGATATTTATATAAAATTAATATATAAATATTTTATAGATTTTTACACAAAAATGTACATATACGCACACACACACATATCTGTACCTATCTCTGATTATTTCCAAGACTAGTTCACTAAAACTGGATAATGGGGTGAAATAGTGTGGACACTATAAATGGCCTAATCCTATATTGCGTCTAATTACTTACACTAAGGCTTGTGCCAGTTTTTACTTCCATTGGAAGTATATGAACTTCCTCCATGCAATGCTATTATTGTCAGTTATTTTCAAAGGCTGAATAATGAGGGGAAAAGAATCTAGATTCTATTCTGCCTTTGCTTCTTAGTTGCCCAGTATCTTTGGAAGAGCTCCTTCATCTCCTATGACCTCAGTTTCCTCACCTGAAAATTAAGCGAGGCAGGGTTAGATCACTGGTCCTCAAAGTGTGTTTCCCAGATCAGCATCATCATCTGGAGCTTGATAGAAATGCAAATTTTAGGGCTCCACCCCCTTGTGACTAAATTAGAAACTCTGGAACTGGGGCCCATCACTCTTGTTTGAACAAACCCTCAATGTGATTCTGGTGCAACTAAAATTTGAGAAGTGCCAAATTGGATGATCTGTGAGCTCAGTTCTATTACAAACAGCCTTGATCTATCATTTTGAAGCAGATAAAATTAGAGGAATTTTCAATGTGGATTAGTTGGCATTTTCTTTGGTATATTAGAATTGAAACTGACATAGATGATGTATCTGGCTTCTCAAACATTTTCAATAGCATCACATAAAATATACCTAATTTTACTCCAGAAAGACAAGATCACCAACAATGAGCAGAGATGACCAGAAGCAATGTGGTGTGGATAAGAGACTGTTGTGATATCAGATAAACCTGGGTTTAATTATGGCTCTGAAGCGTCTTAGCTGTGTGACTTTGAGGCTCAGTGTGCTTATCTGCAAAATAAAGATAACTAATTAATTTAGACCAGGTGTTTCTAATGCCTTGGCAGCTTCCGTAATAAGCAAACCAAAACCTCAGCCTGGAATGCTTAAGGTTAAGAAATCAAAATCTATGACAACTGATTATGAACAACCACCTAGTCTTTCTCAAACAGAGCAATTGCTTAAAGTACTGCCGATCGATGTCCTTGCTTTGTTTGCCCCAGTGCTTTCTCTGTCAAAGCCTTGCTCCTTGTCCCTGAGGGAGGGCAGCTGCTAACCACCCCTGGCTTGATTGCGGCTCGATTTGAATCAATTTTTGATAAAACAAACTCTTAAAAATTGTATTACGCCTCAGTTTAACAGTTGGTTCTTCATAGAATTATTGTGAACATTAAGATTCTACATGTAAAGTATGAAGCCCAGTATCTGGCATATAGTAATTGTTTAATGAATGTAAATGTTAATAAGCCTCTAAAAGCCAGTTAAGTTCATCTGCATAAGAGCAGTTTTTACAGGAGAAGTTCACTAAGAAATAAGTAACACTAAGAGCAAGAAAAACCAGTGCCTGGTGAATTAACATGATCCTTGTGTTGCTGCCCTTCAAGGCCAGGCAGGCTCATAGTATTCATGCAGATGGAAAAATATTCACGGAGCCATTGGGATGTCTGGCCTGCCTTTATTCACAGGTGGGCGAGCCACGCACGCTGCAACCTGTGTGTCTATCTGCATGGCTCCTGCCATGGCCCCTGCTCCGCAGCGTGGCACCCATTGTGACACCTGTCCCCTTGTGTATCTTATCATCATCGCCCCCAGCAGAGAGTCCCTACCTGTTTAGGTACTAGAGGGGAACAAAGTCAGCAAGATGCCAGAAATTACATGACATGACATAATTCTGCACATGGGAGCCCACTGCATGTTATGGGAAGAGTTTATCAGACCCAATCTCAAGGCTATGAGAACACTAGCTATCAGGCCCCTCCAAGGCTATGGGAACACTGCTTCCCTTAGCTACCCAGACACCTGGGTGAGGAAGCCAGACTGCCTCCACTTACCCTACCGTCCTACATAGAAACACAGGTGAGCTTTAGAGTGGTGGGAAAACATAGTTATAGGAAATAGGCTACATTGATATGAAGCTGATTTGTTTTTCAGTGAAGATATCTTGCAGTCATTCATAACTGCTCTTTCCTAAAACCACTATGGAATGGGGAAGGCAAGAGTTTTCTCCTCAAAAGCATAAATCATGAACTTGTCTTATTCTCTTTGGCAATTTTGTCTTTCATTCCTAGTTTTTTTGGTTTTTTTTTTTAAATGAAACCTAACACTCTAGAATAGGATACATTAACAATCAAGAGGCCTCACGATCAGGGATATTCAGGGTAACTATTTAGGTTCTGGAGCCCAGCCTACCATCGCAGCACTAAGAAGGGTGTTTTCAATGCAAGTGACAGCACATTTTTTAATTACAAAATAATTACTTTCAGGCCCAGCCTAGCTTCCTGTATTATTATATACCCCTGTTCCAGCTTCTAGAGAAATGCTGACCTTATTCTTCCACTCAAAGGCATTTCCTTTTGAAGTTTCTCATGAAAGTTGGTAAGATGTACAAAGGCCTGATATGTTTGCAAATTAGCTGAGAGTTTAATACGGCAGGAGGGAAGTGTGCATTGAACAGAGTCGCCATTGTTGAGGTGAAGATGGAGAGATTTGTTTTTTTTATCCCAGAAGGATGGTGATAGAGCCACATGGGCCCCATGTGTCATGCTCAGTTTGACAGTCTGTGCGTTGTGGAAACTTATTGGAGTTGACTGGAATTATTAAATCATGTATGCCTCATTACACTTTCTTATCCAGCTATTTGATAGCAGAAGCTTCTGAAGCTGTTCCCTGTAATTCTTGGTTCTGTTCGTTAGAAAATGGTCAATTCAAGAACTTTATTTCTAATCCATTTCTCCTGAAGAAACCAACCTAACGGCTCTGATTTCAGTTTTGCTAAACAGAAATTTATTTGAGAGCATCCATGTGGCAAGCATCATGCTAGGTGCTGTGTGTGCAGAGATGGGTGAGGGGGCGTCTCCACCCTGGACCATTATATAACCTAATGGAGCAACAGACATCCAAGCAGATAATACCAGAAAGTATGTGCAAAACGCTATGGGCTTACCCTAGTTGGGTGTTCATGGGTGTTGTGAAAGATTTCTTAGGCTCTGTCATATTTCATTATTTACTGTAGGATAATTAATAAATGAGAGTCAAACTTCCAAAGGTTAATGAGGGTTACTAAAAGTAGGTGAGGACACAGATGCTAAAGTAGTTTCTTGTTTCCCATCCTGTTTCATGAAAACATTTTAAAAAATGGGTGTCCTCATTGGAAACTGCAGAAGGGAAGACAGTTTAAATATCAAAAGTAAATTGTGATTTCTCTGTGGTTGTTTTTAGAAATATGGCTTTTAGAGTAATTGAATTTTTAAAGTTGGAATTTATTTCAAAAACTAACTAGTTGAACCGCTTTATTTACCTAATGAGGGAACAGTTCCCAGCCACTTCAAACTGTGTTTCAGATTAGACATAGCACTTCTTTGTTCGTATTTGAATGATTCATTCTAGTTACTAATTCACTGCTGAACACAATACCTCTTCTGTCCCATCAGTATAATTCCCATTTTTTAAAAAAACAAGGAAATACAGAGAGGGTTAGTAATTTTCCCAAGGCCACACAGCCAGACAGTATTTAAGAAAGCAGAAACTGTAGTTCCTGACTGCAAATCCAAGGAGTTCATTAGGCCATGCAACTTCCTTTTGAAAATAATTATAAACACCAGCGATTTTTTGTTTTAACAAAATATGTGGTCACTGCTTTTTATACTCAGCCCTTGGAAACTCTGGGAATGAATTAATTTCCTTGCAAAAAAAATTATTTTTTAAATCTGCCCACACTTGTTTGTTATTGTAGAGCACAGGTGGCAAACACAAGGCCCAAGGGCCAAATCCAGCCCTCCACCTTGTTTTATCCGGCCCAGCACCTTGTTTCTACCCCACAGGAGCACCAAGCTCTCGCTTAACTGTTAAGGAGTAGTTACATTTATACAGTCCTAAGTTACATTCGGCCCTTTGAAGGCAACTGTGAGGTTGATGTGGCTCCTGGTGAAAATGAGTTTGACACCCCTGTTGTAGAGCTATTTATTCATAAATGCTAAGTTGCTGGCATTGCATGTGTGTGTTTAAAAAATGATTTGTTTGCTTTTTAAAATGTATATCTGGAATAAGATTGGTTTACGCCGCTGTTGTATGTAAGAATACTTGGGTTATACGGGATAAAGTGCAGTGCTAAGAAAGGCCCTACTGGGAGTTTCACTGTGTGTTACTCAGGTATTTTTGATCTTGTTCAAAATGATCTGACTCCAGGGTATTTGAATCTTGTAAGATAACATCTTTGTACCTTCTCTTCTATTTCTTTCAATCATGTGCATTGAAGCTAAAAAAAAAAAAAGATAAAAAGATAAAAAGAAAGGTAGTTTGAAACATCCAAATACAATGAAAGGACCCTGGGTCCATGGCCAAACAGCACTAAAGCACCAACTACTTCCTTTCCAGAGCAGAGATTGCTTATCTGGCCGTTTCATTACTGATAATAGATCAATCAACAAATATTTGTCAGTAATACCTGGCGATTATTGGAATTATTTCTCCTTTCCTCTTGCATTTTCTTTCTTTCTTCCCTATTGCCACACTTCCCTTTTTCCTCTCTTTCTCTCCTCTCCCACCCTGTTCTTTCTCGTTTTTTACCCTTCGTCCCTCTTCCTTTCCTGAGCTTCTATTATTTGCCAGAACCCTACTAACACATGGGGGAGGTAGAAATTTAAGACCTACATATGGTTTACAAACGTCCCATCATCTAGTGTGGTTTTCAGAAAGTTTTTTCAAACTTGACTCACGTGGAAAAGGCAAAAGCCCCACCAATCTTATTATTTGTTATCACTTTTTAGTAAGAAAATGGTGATAAAAAAATTAGAGAGGAAATAATATAATGCAAATTTTGCTTAATAATAAGTTCACAGACCCTGAACCAAGTGTTTCCATTTGGCTGCTTGGAAGATTAAAGCTTATAGAAAAGTTCCTAAAGCATAGTAAGCATCCTTAAGTACTAGTTATTAGTGGGGCTACTATTATTAATACTATTTAATCATTTGAAAATATAAAGTCCATGCACTTAAAATAGATCAAAGATTTTACTTTTCAGTACATTGGGAGGGTTGTTATGATTCTGGGAGATGAGAATCATGTATTAATAAAAGAATCAATGTTAGAGCTATTTTACTAGAAGAATGTTCAGGGCCAATTCAATGTGTACATAGTAGAAAGATAAAGGTCTACCCTTAGACACATTAGTTGTTCTGAAAAGGATTAGGACCCCTCCAAGAGAATGTAGGCCCTAAGAAAGGGCATCAGAGAGGAGAAAACACAGGAGGGGGTTCACTGGCAGAAAGCAACAGAGGTTTCCGTCTCAGAAGGCCCTCAAGTTCAGTCTCACAGTCTAGTGTTGTAGTTGCATTGGCAGTGCGTGCAGTCTCAGGGTTGCATCTGCAGTGATAGCCTCGGGGGGTGAGAGAACATCTCCCTTCAGGCAAAGAGGAAGCTTACTTACCACCACCTATCAAAGCAGTAAATAGTCCATTGTTCCTGTCCTGAAAGGCAACAGAATACCTGTGCAGAAGCCCATCCAACACCACTGTATCACCCACTGTGAACATAGGAAATCAATGCAAACTATGGTAAGAGGCAACCTACGTTGCTTGCTGTGCAGTGAGTAATAAAGCCTTTGTCTCTGACCGATGATTTCATGTCTAATGCTAGTATCCGTGAAGCAGTGAAGCGCTAACTGCTTAGCTTGCCAGAAGAGTAAAATGGTAGACCCTTCACAAACCGTGACAGAACACAGCTCTGGAACACAATGAGCGGGAGGTCTTCGGTGCAAGGGTCATATAGGAGTTGTGTAGGTAATCAGAAGATACTCAACGCATGCAACCTCTTTATTCTCTTAGGAAAAATGCATTATGGCCGGAGAGACAAAACTAACGTTAATTCAAAACAAAAGGGAGTATGACAGGTCTAATAGCCACCATTCTGGGTGCTTCATATTTCAATTCTTCACTCATCCACCTCCAAAGTGAACATAGTCCTTCACTGCTTAATACTTTCACCCTCCAATCCTAGGTCATTGTAGCTCTACAATTCTTGAATTTTATGATATCGACCAAAAATAGTCTAATGCAATTACCGCAGACTTAGAGAAAGTCTTACTAATGGAACCAAATAATTGAAATCTACCAGCCATGACAGCAATGCCCATTACTGTTATGATGGTGGTGGCTTTGCTAATGGGTAGAGTGTTTAAAGCTGCTCTCTAGGCTTCATTTCCTTTTGAAGTTTCCAGGATCTTCATTGCAATCAATTGTCTCTTTGACCCTTTTTTGGAACTTCTTTGGCTGACATTTCTTCTCCCCTTTCTAAGTGAGAGATAGTCTTTTAGAAATGTTCATTTATTTAATCAGATTATATGCCATTAAGGAATATGCACTCTTTGATCATATCTCTTACCTGTTGTATAGAGCAGAGCAGAACAGACTTCTTAAATATTTTTGACGATCCAACATGGAGTCACTGTCAGCCATGACAGTTGTGTTGAGTACTGTGCCAAGATTAAAGTAATGGTTGTAGCAGGAATGCCCTTGGGAGGGGCCTGGAGCATCCAAACTGACAAGTCTAGACACTGGGGTAAGAGGTCCATCTGGATACCTATGAGTGGGACCTCCCTGCCCACTGTGTGGGCTATAGGAACCCAGAGCTCTGATCATTGATGATGGAACTTGACTGTGCCACAGGTCATACTTGGAGTCCTGCTGGACTTCCGCTCCACCAGATACATGCCACCACGGTGGCTGCCTGGCTTGAGACCGATGCCTGCCTCTCCATCTGTGGACACTGCCAGTGACAGGGACTTCACTTGTTCTGGATGCTTGCCTTGCTCGCTCCTGTTGTGTTGGCTCCCCATCTCTGTGTGTCATCTGCATGTGACTCATTGGAGAGGTCTCCCCTAATAAACCTGGCATTATGGAAAGACACAAATGTGTGTGAGTGACTCCTTTCAGCAATGCTTTCTTGCCCATGACACCTGAATTTTATACTTTAATAGTAAGAAACAATTTTTTTTTAGTTAAATAAATTTAAACTGTAAAGTTAATATGTGCTTATGGCAAAATAATTTTCAAACACTCTCTCTCTCTGGCTTATCTTGCTTAGCATGATACTGGAACAGTGGGAAATTATAACCCACCCACCATTCTTTTGACACTGTTTCTGTAAATGCTGACTCTGACTGATATGCAGCCTGTAGGGAAACAGCATGTTTGTATAAGAATCCTAGGAACTAACTTCAAAAGATAGACTCTGACCTTCAGTCATTCCAGCTCTGGGAGAGTTGCTGACCTTCAACCGTAAAACCAGGATGATGCACCCCAGACAATCGCTTGACCGGTTTCAAGGTCCTTATCAGAATGGACTGTGCTGGTCTACATATAGCGAACTTTTCAACCCCTTGCCCTTGATCTCTTTATTCTGCTTTCCCTCTCCCTCCTTTTAAAAACCTCTGCCTGCCCTGAGCTGTTAAGATGGTTTCGGAGGCATGAGCCTGTCATCTTCTCAGGTTGTTGGCACCTGAAATAAACCCACTTCTCACCAGCATCTGTCTCACAAGATCGCCATTTGTGGTGGCAGCCCATTGAGTCTGCAGGTCACTTTTCCCGACTTCTATTATACTCTCATTCCTGTTGTTTACTCGGGACCAGGTATTCTAATAGAAGAGTAACTGCGGGTTATTATCTCATTTAACATCACCATGACTCCATGAGGAAAAGAAATACTATTATATACAATATTTCCATTTAACAGACAATAAAATTACAGTTCAAATTCTTTTCTTTTCTTTTGCTTTTTGTTTTAATCTGCCCTTCTCCTCGCCTGTGTTGCTTCCAATCCAGGTCTTTTGGTTTAAACACTGTGAGTCAAACACCTGCCAGCTGCAACCTTCTCCGACAGGGAGACATGACACACTGAGAACCTTTGCCTGATGATGTGGTTTGCATAAATGCTCTCAGGGGAAGAGGGAGGGATTCTTCATCTGAAACATAATAATTGATCTGCACTTTTGCTGGGGACACTGTGGTGACTGGGAACTTCAAAGGTTTCAGGTTAGTGAAAGATGTGGGCAAATTAGCAGGAAATTACAAAATAGCAAATGCTAGGCTTGGTGTTTACACAGAGAAGTGAACCTCCCTCCAAGTTTTGGGGGCTCAAGGAGGACATTCGAGAATGTAAAGCTGAAATCCTTACCTTCAAAGAGGAGTAAGAAGTACATAGGATGGGAAGGAGGTGGGGTGGGCCTTGAGATGGGTGTTAGAGGGGAAAAAAGGCTGAAGCTACTTTCCATCAGCTGCCAGTGGTTTAGTTTGGCTGAGGGTAGCGTGAGAGGGGCCATCGGAGTCCTGTCAGAGCTGAAAAGTGGGGAGGGCCTTTTCATGGCCTAGCTATCGAGTTTGGATCTCTTCCTGAGGGCAGTGCTTACTGAAATTCATATAATAACTTTATTATGTATTCATAAAGTAAAATTGCAGCTATACTCCCTTATTCCCAAGAATAACTCCTTCATGTTTGAAGTAACTTTAAGTGACTGCATATTATCTAAAAGCTGAGAGTCCAGCCCTTTTTACATTTAGTTTAGGGAAGATAAGGAACTGGAGCTCCTGTGGTTGACATTGATGTGGTATCTCTTCAGACTACTTCACTCAACAGGCTTCAGAAATCAAACTGAACGGAAAGTCCCCACCAATCTTACAGATGACCTTGGAGTTCAGGAGGGTGTGGCCGAGAGGGGCTGTCAGGGAGGAATGCTTTCCCACATTTGAGCTGTGGAGTAGGTTACACGGGCGGAAGATTTGGGGAAGCTGAGAGGCAGATGGGGCAAGCATAGTCATTTCCATGTACAGCTTTGGGGAAATCCCTGGTCAGCTTCACATCCCTTTTAGAAGCCTCAGGCAGTAGGCACAGCCCTGGTTTCTCTCCAGCATGCTACCTCGTGCGCTGGTCTCACATTGCAGGCCTGGGAGCCACTCACTTGGTTACTGGGCTGCACAATAACACACTTCTGACATTATGCCTGGAGGTCAATTCTGGAAAGCCATCCCAGGAGGGTTGTTTCTTGTTGGTGATTTTCCTGCTTTATCCATGAAGTATTCTGAAGCATTTGAAATTAGAAAACCAAAAGACTGGTAATCTGAGTTCTCACAGATAAGAAACACTTCTGTAAAACAACCTCTCAATAATTCCAAAACTGCTCTAACTGTTCTCCTTTCTGTCAGAGATCCTACTGCCCAGAAAGACTGTTGCTTATCCTCGAACGGCTCCTAGTGAAGGATGTCAGATAATGCAAGGATTGTTCCCCGTCACTAATCTTATTTTATGATTATCAGTTTTATGTGAGAACTACATGGCAGCTGATTAAATTATCTTATCCTATCTAAATTTCGTTCCTTCCATCAGGGGACCCATGTAGATTTCCGCTGACTTCGCTAAAAATCCTGCATATGTGTCTTAGATCAAACAGTGCCCCGCGGGTTTATAGATATTATAAAGAATTTTTCCCCAGTGAAGCTTGCACATGAAATATTTATATTTTCCAATGATGAAGATGCTGCTCAATCCTGTGTGCTGGAGGGAATACAGCACCCCTCCTTTGCCCCAGCTAAATCTTAAGCATGTTGGATAATATAAAGGATTTGAAGGTACCAATTTTATTGTGAGCCAGAAGAGTTATGCTTTCTGAATATATACACAAGACTGTGAGGCTAGCAAAAAGACTCCGAGGAGGAATGTGGGGTGTGGGGTACAAGGTTGAGTTTAAATAAGTTACACTAAGTGTGTATATGTGTACACATGTATACATTTATACATAAGAGAGAGATAATAAAAATAGAGGCGATGGCAGGCAGTTAGAAGGCCAGCAGGTAGGAAAGATGAGAGCAACCAAGGCTAGGTGAAGCAAAAGTCAAGTTTTGTACAAAGTGATTCAAGGTGTGCATTCTGACTAACGGGTTTCTGCTCATGCTATGGTCCCTAAGTAGAGAGAGACTGGTCACAGGATTCTAGGCCCAGATCTAGATAATCCAGTTGAGAGGTCACATAGGTGTGGACGGGGCAGCTCAGCCTGGAGCTGATGATGTGGCCTGGGGAAAATCTAAAGGACTAAGTTCTTTCCTGGAGGTAGGCATTGGCTTGGGAGATAAAGGAGATTCCAACTATAAGCACTAATATTATGTGTCAAGTCAGATATATGGAAAATTGAGTACTTGGAGCTCATCTGTTAGTTTATATTTTTATCCCTAAATGCTCCTTACTGTAGTAAAGTACAGTATATATTCAGAAAATCTGGTTTTAGAATATGCAGATGTGTGTCTATGAGAAGGCAGGATGCAGAAGAGAAGAACTGAATTTGAGCTCCAAATTTGCACACGAGAGAGAAGAACCAGTATTTACATTCTTAACCATTTGAGTCCCAGGGGGTATTGTCAGCAGCGCAATGGCGCTGCTTGGGACTCAAACGGTTAAGGAGGGTTTATTAGTAACAAAGCACCACAAACTGGGTGGCTTAAAACAATAGAAACTTAATCTTTCGTAGTTCTGGATGCAAGAAGTCTGAAATCATGGAGCAGTGCTGTGTGCTGCTGAGAACACTGAGGCAGAATCTGCCCTGTGCCTCTCTCCCAGCCTCCATGACTGGGAAAATGTTGGCGTCCCTTGCCTTGTAGATGCATCTCGACAATCCCTGCCTCCGTCTTCACAGGCTGCTCTTCTCGTGTCTCTGTGGCTCATCACGGAGGTCTTCTAACAAAGACACCAGTCATATAGGATGAGGGCCCACTCTACTCTAGAATGACCTCATCTTAGCTAATTATACTCATAATGACCCTATTTCCAAAGAAGGTCACATTCTGAGGTCCTGAAGTTTGGGACTTCAATGTATCTTTTAGGGGGATACAATTCAATCTATAACACAAGGTGAATGATGAACACAGGGACCTCAGGGAAGTTGTCTCACGGCCAACGGTTAAGAAAGCTCGTATTTCTGTCTTGGGCACCTTACTTTGCATCTGAAGCTCTTCTAGTCTCCAGGGAGCTACAGCAGAATCAGTATGTCTCCTACTATTTACTTTTAAAAGATGAAAAGAATGTAAAGAAACAATTATTAAGAGAAATGAAAAAAAAGGATAGAAATTATAGAAAAATAAGAACTCACTTTTTTGCTATCACAGATGTTGTATCAGTTCCATCAAATCTTAATATTCTCCTTTGATTGATGGAACTTCAAATGCACAGGAACAAATACTCTAAGGGTGGAAGAGGGAAAATGTTCTCAATAAAAATCATTGTAAACATTTCAAAAGCATGATGTTCCATAATATGAAATTCAAGGCAAGTTTTAGAAGTTCTATTTCCTGAGAAAGCCTAGCAATAAAAGCATCACAGTGATGAATGAGAATGAGCTCCATTACGACTGTTTCAGCATTATAATTTACCTGTTAGATCTTAAAAAATATGCCAATATCTCTTCTTCTAAGAGGAGCCAAGTCTTCCATTTCCTACACACGATTAGGCCCTATGTTGTACCTGTAGGCCCACGGATACAGATGTAACACACTGTTGCCCCCAAGGGTTTTAATATAAATGGAACATCATGCTGTGCACAAAGAATTTCACTGTGATTTAATAACTAACATATTCAGACAGAGCCATTATTTAAAATAGTACAAGAATGAAAGGGCCATTTGGTTGATGAGAATTGAGCCATTTGGGATCAACTACCTTGTCATCAGTCAAGCAGCGGAACATATATATGGGTCAGAGATGAAAGGAAACACGCAGGTCAAGTGCAATGGGCTGCTCCAGACTGACACAGCTGAAGGATAATGCTGTGCTTGAGCAGAGAGGAAGAAATCAGCAGGCATTTTCTAAACCTTAAATAGTAGAGCAAAACCCGAGCATTTGAACTGAAGCAATTGCTTCAGTCTAATGACTTCATTTCTGTCTTGCAACCTGGGGAATCGAGATGTCAAAAGTAATCCATGAAGAACGGAGAAAGAAATGTACAAGACTGCACTCAGGAAACTAAATCTTTTCCAAGGACATAAAAGAAGACAAATGAATGGAGGGACATGCAGTGTTCTTGGATGCAAATGTTGCAAAGATGTGGTTACTTGAAAGTACTCGATAAATTGTAAATAATCTTAAAATTCTAATTTGATATTTTATGGAACTTGACAAATTATTTCTCCAATTTGTCTGCAAAAGAATACTTGCAAGAATAGTTAATAAAAAAATAAATGTAGAACAACTATGAGGTCTTGCTTAATTAAAATATAGTGTGCTGGTATAGAAATAAGAAGTTCCTGAAACAGGACAAGATTCAGTAATTAATCTCTTTATACATATTGATTGACTATGACAAAGGCAGTATTTTGAATCAGTGGGAGAAGTAATGCTATGAAAAGAATGGCGGTCTATTTGGAAAGTACTATATTAAGATTCATTATCTAGCTCGCGTCATTCACTTTAAAAGTCCAGATGGGTTACAAGTGTTGAGATGTCAAGAATAACATTACAGAAATATTAACAGGAAATGCAAGATAAAGTTTAAAGTCATGTGGGGGCTTTCCTCCCAAACACAAAACCCTTAAATTAAGGAGTAAAATGACAGATTTAGTTATGGAATATCTTTTAGAGTTCTGTACTCAACAAACATAACAATGCAAGACTGAATTGGAGAAAATATCTGCATCGTGTAGCATAGAGATTAATATGCAGACTATTAAGAGCTCATACAAATCATAAAGAAGATAAATCCAAGAGGAAGAAGTAAGATCAAAGTAAGCACTTTACAATAAAACAAGTAATTCACTAAGAAGTCTTTCAAACAACCAACCAACATAGGAAAATAGACTCCCTAGTTTACTACCAATTAGAGAAGTTTAAATTAAGCACTAGGTGTCACTCAGAAGGGCTTTGTACTGGATCCTTGCTGCATACTTCTTACTTCTTGACCTGGAGCTTCTCTGATGTGTGGATGCATGTGATGCTCACGCACCTCCGCATGGCACTTGTACATGCAGACTCCAGACATGCAGGGATGTTAATGTCTATGGAGCTGTCCTTGGCTATAGTGGACTGTGAACTGGAGGATAAATGCTTTCCAATTTTATCCTCTGGGCAAGCAATTAAGGTATGTATTTCATTAAGATCCCTCAGAGAATCCCACAGAATAGAGCTCTATTTTCCTATACGGGTGGCCAGTCCAATAATACATCATCCCATTGACCTTTTCTCCTTCACTGTCCTAGGTTACTCCTGCTTTTTATTGCTACTTTCTAAAATCACTTCCGAAATTTAGTACCTGATGATAAACCTCTGTTTTAGGTTATGATTTGAAGGGAACTCTGTCTAAGGCAAATAGTAAGGCAAGGAAAGTTATTTCAAGAAGGGCTTTTCAGAATCACACTACCTAGACTGGTCATCCCTGGTTCAGAAACATATTTTTATTTATTCAAGTACTGTAAATTTGACCCGTGGGAATTTATCCCCTGTGATTCCACTAGTGAATCTCTAGTACCTAACATAACATCTAGCACAAAGTAGATGTTCAGTGAAACCCCTTGACTGATTAAAAGAATGAATTAAAAGCAGCCAAATTTAGAGCCCAAGTGCCAAGCTTACATCAATACACATGCATCAACCATGGACTAGTATCCACTTATAAAATCAACTCCATCAGAATTAGGGTGAAGTTGGATAATATAAGAAATAATGTCATAAAGCAAAAACTGACTAGTAGATAGACAGACCTAACATGAACAAGAGTGACTCCCTTCCCTGGGGAAACAAACAAACTATGTAAAACTAGATTTTTCTTACTCTCAAATGTTCTTTTCTTCTTCTTATATATTTTTACTCCCCAGCTTGGTAGTCATATCATGACTTTCAAGCTTAAATTGACCTTCCTTAACCTTGGCTACATTTTAAAGAGTGTCTTTGTTGGTCTCTATATCATCATTAGGTGAATCCAAGTTATAACACAAGATGGGCTTTCGTAGCTCCCTTTCTACAGAAACCTCATCCCATGGAGCCTGCATGGGTTCTTGTATCTGGCCCCAAATTTTGATATAAAGCCTGCTGTTGAGTCCTCCATAATTGACGACTTTAGTTTTACAGCCTCATGGGTCACCCTTTCCCAAAGAGGATAGACTCTATCCTTTCAATTTCTCCCATCATAGACCATGCAGACTGGGCAATGGCCCCCTGGACCACCTACCCTACAACCACACACACATACAACAAATCTGGAGAAATCCTTTCTCAGATTAATGATCATTGCTGAGGTTACAATGTAAAAATATTGATTCTTATATTTTGATTTAAATTCAACAAGTAAATTAAAATAAATTTAAAACACACATTGAGGCTGATTTTTAGAGCATATTTGTAATTGGCCACAGGACCACCTAGGATATATGGGACCACCAATGGCCCTGAGGTCACAATTTGAGGAGCATTTGTCTCTACCACAGCAAATGTACATTCTGGCACAGAATGAGATGAAATAAACATGTTTCATATTTGTTAATTTAGCTTTTATCTTTTTTTTAAACAAACTCTTTTTTATCCTTTTCGATTGGGTTGCAACAAGTCAACCTTAACATTGTCATCTCCCCCAGTTCTGGGAAAACAAAATCTAGAAAAAGAAGAAGAAGGCTAACCGTAGCCTTAAAGATTTAGTTTATAGCTGATTGGTGAATCTGACAGTAGTGAATTAACCATTCCATGTTTCCAAAGGTGCTGGATTTTTCTCCAGTAGGTGTGCTATGGCATCTCACAGACATTTGCTCATTAATGCAGTGAAAATTAAAAATGACTACTAGGTGCTACCCTAACATCCATGCAGTCATCCTTTTTGATGTTTCACCCAGCCAAGAGTCTTGATTCCCGAGCACCGTTCCCCTGTTCAGTTAGGTGTGGACCTGCGACTTAGGTCTGACCAATAAGATATATAAGATCCTGTTGTGTGGGGGGTCCAGGGAGCCTTCCTGACAGGAGAAAGAGAACATGAGAACTTTTTGGCCACCTTCTTCTTCCTGCCCCCTTGAAATGTGGATGTAAAGATGGAGGGTGAGGACCACGAGATGTGCCCCTGGGCCTTCGATGTGCTAAGGATGGTGGCGCAGCAAGTAGAAAGGAGTTGGCACGAGTAACACTGCCATTAAGATGGGAGAGAAACTTCTCTCCGGTATAAGCCACTGCTATTTGGGTTTTCCTCATGTATGGAGTCATACCTACTCCTAACTGACCCAGAAGGGAAGTCCAAAGACAGCTAGTCTGTCACTTGGGGACACACGGCTGCAAAGTGACTGTACCATCCTGCTTTCCTGCCTGTACTGCTCCAAGGATCTGGAGGCTGTGAGGAGAGAGAGCTTCCTGGGCTATGATTTTGGGAGCATAATGCAATCTTTCCCTCTTTCTTGAGCTCATGTGTCACTTTTTGTAGAAGTCATTTCAACAAAACATAATCAGGTTTTCTTCCCACCCTCCTTCCTTCCTTCCTTCCTTTCATTTTTTTGTCCTTTCCTTTCTCCCATCCTCTCTCTCCCCTTCTGAACTTCTTTACTATGTTTTGGAAAGTTGTCTGCCTATGAGTCCTAATGGAATGCGAAGAAATCCCTGAACACCTGCTCCTATGGGCATTAGCCAATCAGATATGTCTACCTGGGGTCTTGAACTTGGAACTAATGACACAAGGAAGTAGGGATGGAAGAGTCTCTCTGGAGACAGTGTCAGGGATGGTAGCATCCTTCCAGGGCAGTGGTGGAAGAGGGCCAGCTGTGACAACTGTCAATGCCCTTTAGCTAACGAAAGCAAGGACCACACCTGTAGTTGAACAAGTTGAGTTTATGCTCATTGCAGCACTGGAGTATGCAAATTATAAAGCAAGCCATGGGGTGTCTCAGGGAAAGGGCATTAGAAAGAACCTATTATAGAATTGGGCTGTGGTTGATCATTCCATGACATCAAAGAAGGGGGGTTCACTCTTGATAGAATATGGTCAGAACAAGGGACAATTCTATGATTATCTCAGTAAATGTTATCCAAAGGAGGGCACCTGGAGCAAGGGTAAAGCTGTAATTCATAAAGAAGTAGCAGGTACTCATTTAGCAAAAGGGGAGATATTGGGCCTTTTGTGTTGTAGAGGGACCTGGTCTAAGATAGACATTCTGTGAGATCACAGTCCACAGCACAACAATATGATTTAGCTGTGAGCGTCAGATCAGATCAGTTTTTTGACAACAGGGCTATGTTTTTCCATCTCTGAGACCAGTGTCTGATCTCAGCAGTATCAGTAATATCTGGTGTTCTGTGAGGTATCCTCACTGGACAGATTCTGATTGTAGTTTTCATCATGGCTCTTTCTCCCTGCACATTTTTTAAGGTGGGTTTCCCAATTTTCCAGGTAATTCTATGAACTACCCAATATCATATCGATACATTTTTTCCTATTTAAATCAGCCAGAATCAACTAAAACTCTTATCACTTGCAAAACTGTTTCCTTGAGCATAGTAAAAATTATTTTATAAAAGAAAGCTGGAAGTGATATAGATAAAAAAATTACTTAAAAGTGAAACATCCGCAGACTTCTAAGTAGTGACACTTTTTTTCTCTGGGTGGAAGTATAGCCACTTATTTGTTCCTGTTGCATACTAAAGGCATTTAACTATATTAAAACTATGATCATGATTCTGGGAAATCTTTGGTCACCCTCTGAATGATGAGTCCCTTCAAGAGTATCTGGGAGCATAGTTGGAACTATGAAACCTGAACTGGTGAATCTGAGTTGCAAGGAATGTCCCATTCACCCTGTCATGAACAGCAGGTAGTATAACTTAGACAGGAAACGGAAATGTAGAATATCACCCTGAAAGGGTGTAGGCCCTGAATAGGCAAGACTTGGGGGTTTGTTTCTTGCTTTGTGAGACAAGTCTAGGGGAAGCCTGCAGGTGCGTTCCGCCCATACAACCCTGACCCATGAAGGTGGATGTTTGCACCAGGGTTCAGCCCTGAACTAGGTCTTAGAAAAAATGCAGACTGGATGGTAATATCAGATCTGTGTATGGTTCCTGTTCTTGGATTTCATGGGATTTTTCTCTTCTGCCTCGCCTGAAACTTTATAACTTCCCATCCTTTATTTGAGTTAATTTATGTGATTCTATCCCTTAAAAGCAAAAGAGTGTAACTAAAATCACCCTATTGTGGGCCAGGAAATACTCTAGAACTGGGAATACACAGATACCAGGGAGAGGCGGGAGGGGGGAGAGGCTCTCTGCCCATGCCTCACCTCACCCTTACATGCCTACAGGTCAGTGGGTGGGGGCAGAAACAAATGGTAAGTTCACAATTATAATGACAGAGGTGTTAGCAGCACTGTCCCTACTCGTGGGTCTTGAGCCCCTTCAGTTCAGCCCCGTTTTTAAGTGTGAGAGACCCCCACCCCTCAGGCTGCTTTCCCCTTTAGGTGTATGGGCGTCTTGGAGTTCTGGGACTGTGGTATAGGTGGGGAAGGGGTATAAGGGTGGCATTATCAGATGCTGTTTGAGTAACATTTGGATTGCCTGCTTGGCAATCACCCCTGCTGACCTGGCAAGAAGAGAGGAAATGGAGCCGGGCTCTTCTCTCTGCTGTCAGAGTGGGCTCACCCTGGGAATAGATAAGGCTCAGGGTAGGGCACGTTCTTCCTCCAGTCATTGCTGAGAGATATGTAGGCCATAACTCAGGACCCTGTGGGCTCCTGGGTCCTCTAAGAATGCCTCCCACAGTGGTCTTTCCGAAAGGCCTTCTTCCGGGCCGCAGCTCCCTGCCTCTGGGCAGGACCTCCTGGGATCTGGGGAATCCTCTGGTTGTCCCCTTAATTCTTTTCTTTTCCTCTGATATTTGGGGAAAACCTCACCCCTCCCCATCCTGTTTCATCTGATGTACCCTCTAATATCTTTTGAATCTTTCATAAAAGGTTTTGAAGATCTCTTATACCCTGACCCAAATCTTGAGCAGCTGAACATCTGCTTTCTTTATTCTAGGGCAGGGGTGGGGGGGTCTACTTTTCAAATCTTTTCAGGAGGTAGTGGTGATATGTGTATTCCATCACTCCAGTGTAGCAAAGAAATTCAAGAAAAGCAAAAAAATTCTCTCTCTCTCTCTAATATGTATTTGACCATTCATTCTTGTCACAAGAGCCACAGTAAGAAAAACTGCACTAAGAGACCCTGAAGGACACCTTGTAGAGGGTGACAATTGAATGGAAGAATGAGCAGGGTTTATAGACAAAAACAAAACATCTAAAAAAGTTAATTCCAGGCAGAGAAAAGAGAAAACTGCATGTTCTTAGGCAGAGAGACATAACAAACGGACATTATTTCCTCACAAGGTCACAGTATAAACTATTTTGGTTGAAAATGAAGAAGCTAGAAGGGTCCTCCTGCCTTTACCAACTATGTAATCTCATTTCAGAATGCAAAATACACAAGCATTGAAGCAAACAAACTCTATCACATGCACACGATAGCTAACGTTTATCAGGCATTTACTGAGCATTTAAAAATATCACCCTAAGTGTAAAAGATCTTCTATTTTTTTCCCCACCATAACTGAGGTGGATGCCTTTTATTGGTGCTTTTTTTTTTTTTTTTTTTTTTTTTTTTTTTTTTTTTACAAATGGGAGACCTGAGGCTAGAAAGATTAAGTTAATTGTCCACTATTACATGGGTGACAAATATAGGCTAATCTTAAAGTGACATGCCCATGTGTGCAAGTGAACAAGGTAGCTTTAGAGAACGTTTGGCTTCATTTGACTTTCAGACCATGCTTCAAAGACTGCAGCCAGATGGAGGACTTCTAGGGCCCAGGAGGAGCTGACTGGACACGTAGGCGTAACTTTTGCTGCAAAAATGTGTCCATTTGGTGTGTGCCAAGTTCACTTACACCCTTGCTCTCCAAGCCATGAGGAGAAGTCACTGAGTGTGAAGGGCACAAGGCCTGGTTTGGGAGCTAAGACCAAACTTTTAGAAACAGAACTGCGGTTCCAATTTTAGGTTCAGTCCACTAGACAGTGCACACACAGAATGTCAGGCTTTCTCCTCAATCCCAACCAAGGTGGCACGTTGCAACAGTCAGAGATATCCTAGCTGGGAAAACACTTTCTCTGCACTGGCCTTGGAAAGGGACAGCTCCAGCGGGAGCAGGGAGCAGCTGTGGTCCGAGCTTTTCTCCAGCACCCCCCAGGAAGGATGGCTGCGAGGCGAGGGTCTCAGGATAAAAGTGAAGATGACTTCCGTGTGGGGCACGCTCTTTGCTCAGGGAAACAGCCCTGCAGGCTGGCAGGTCAGTCAGGTACAGAAATGCACTGGAGCTGAGGAGGTTAAGTATCAACCTCATCTGTGCTTTCTCCGCTCATCATTGTTCCTTTCATTTAGTGTTCACACATTATGATGAATAGTAACAATAACAACAATAGCCACAGCTGCTACTCTGCAACACCTTCTAAACAGTTGTCACAAATTGGTAACAAAAGAGTCACAGGGATGTAAAGTACAGCATAGGGAATACAGTCGATAATATTGTAACAAGTGTGTATGGTGTCAGGTGGGTACTGGAAATATTGGGGGATCGCTCTGTAAGTTATATAAACGTCTAACCACTATGCTCTACACATGAAACTAATACATAATAGTACTGAATGGAAAATCTGATAGGAATATAAAATTTTACCAGTTTTCAAAAAATGACTCAATCTTTAAAACAAATTCTTAATAGAGGGTACCATTATTATCTCCCTTTTACAGATGACAAAACTGAGGCTTAAAGAATTTAAATAATTTTGCACGTTCATTCACCCAGCAAGAAGGCAGGATCAGGGACCAGCCATAAATATTCTGGTTCCAAAATGCATGCTCTCTACAGTGCCTTTTCTAAAACACTTTTTTTTTTTTTTTTTTTTGGAGAATTCCAGGAGTAAACTTAATAATAATGAAAGTTTCTTTTCTAAAAAGTCAGATTTGACTCAGTTTCCCCTTCATGAAATGGGTATATATTATGGTGATTATAATACAATCCATCATGGGATTTTTGGAAACCTATTTAATGTTTGTATAGCACTTGGAGGCCCATTAAATGTGCAATAAAATGTAGACAAAGAAACATTTTTAGCACTGCTTATTGATGGTGGCAGTGGAAGGTGAGTTTCACTCCAGTGATCCCTTCTTTGTGATATTTCCTATGGCCCATTTTCCTAGCTCTCCCGTGGAGAAGAAAATAAAATGGCTGAGTGCAGCCTCCCACACACATCAAGTCAGCCACTCATCATTAACTTCCTTAATCAAAAGTAACCCTTTTTAAAATTAATCATCTTTTTATAGAACACTTAAGAGGAAAAGGAACCAAATGAAAATACTAAGCTGGAAGCAACACAAACTAATTTGATAATATTGCCATTACAACTGAGTAAAAAAATACATGGAGCTCCCCTGGAAATATTTTTCCTGTCAAAATTTATGTCTTTTCTAAAAAGTGTGCGCAAGGGGGTGTTTTTCTTCATACACTCTCATGTAGATGTAATGAGCAAATGTTAGCTTTGTGTCTTTTTTTGGCCCATTAAGAATTATGCACCGTGGCAATTTACAAACAAGAGGCTGACCAGGTAGACAGGGCCAAAGAAGTTTGATGGATCAGGGGAAAGCAGCAAATTATGTACAAAACATAATCTGGGAGCTGAAATGTCCGTATCATGAGGGAAACACAACCACCGCCTAAGTAGCCACTGGTTCCATGGGGTTGGCTATTTCCTTTAAGGACCGGGGGTCATGGATTCACCCACCGTTTGCAACAAAGCACTCCAATATTTTTCAGGAACGAAAGCACTTTTCACGGGCTGCTCCGGAGTAGCTCATTGAAGTAGGAGCCAAGCGTGTAAACGGCCTCCTGAAAGAACTGGCAGGCCTGAAGAACAGTGAGCCCCAAAGCATGGGTTGTTTGCAAGGCGCTCCTCCAGCTGAAACCTGGGGTGGGGAAGCCAGCGAGCAGGGAGGCAGGCAGAGGTGGGCGGCCGTCTGCGGGCAGAGGGGAAAATGTTTACACACTGCAAGTTAAAAGGTGGACAACGGACAAATCACGGTGTGGGGCTACTCTGAGGACGAATTCAGGAGGCACCTACTGGGCTCCCAAGAGAAAGTGAGAGATGCTACAGCCAGGCGCATTGCAACCTAAAAGCACCGTCCCCACTGGGGGTTAAAAATCTTCGCTCCTCTGCAGAGCAGCACACGCTCTCCTGCCCCAGATTCCCCTGGGCGCAAGGAGTGCACAAAGTTTTACTTGGTAGGTAAGTTGTTTTTATGTGAGACCGTTTTGGCAAAGGTGGAGAGTTTTCACTTGGGTGTCAGTGGTGCCCTTCTGGTGTTTATAAAAACGTAGCAAATGTACAGTTTGAACAGTTATTTTAGGTAAAAACGTCAATTTCTTCATAGAGTCAGGCACTCTAAGTTCTACGTTTGAGACAAATTCTTAGATTTTTCCAGTGTTGAGAAAATTGCCACCTTTCTTCTCATGGTTCTCAAGTTGAGTTACGGCCCTGACACCCCTGGGCTCTCCAAAGTGCACCCACGGAGGTCAATTAAAAACAGCTCAAAGGAGGAAAATGTGATTTTCTGTCTTGGGGGTGGGGCAGGGAGATAACAAATCTTTTCAAGGTGGAATTTAAGCTGGCAACTGACCTTAACATTCTCTTCTCTCTGAGCCTCCGTCACCCTGCTGGGAATGCACTCTGGGGGCATGGCTGCCTCAACACTCCGTGCCTGCGACCCAGTTTGGAAGCTCTTTCCATTTCAGTCTCTGCCCAAAATCTTCAGATGAATTTCACATACGGAGACGTGTGTCTGAATCATTTTCATTGTCCCTCTGGTTTGGGGCCGTCTTTCCTTCCACTTGAGTTCCCTAAGCGGACCCCTCATCTACATTCCTTGAGTCCCTCTTTTCACTTCCTCCCAAAGCTGTTCAAAGTCACCCTTATTCAGTTGCATTACTAGCTCCGGACTCGAGGTGTTTTTGCACAGAGTGCAGCAAAATGCGCGCCACAAGACTAGAGCTGTCCATCTACTTGCAAGATTCCTGAGGGAAGGACTTCATGACATCACTTGCGAGTGTGACTCAGAGCTTCTCAGGCTCAGAAACTCATTTCCTCTTCCTAGGCTCGGTCTCTTCTCATGGATTAAAAGAATGGCTTTCATCCCTCCTTCCCCCCTCACTTATATATACTTTGAGAGTGGTTAGAGTTCCGAATTAGCTACATTTTTCCCATTAGATAATCCAATTTTCCCCCTTTTGTCACATTATTTCTTGCTTCAAGCTGTGTGATATATTTTTAGAGAATCCAAGCAGATGATAAATATAGGGTTTTACAGTCATATGCTTTCTTATATCCTTGCATGATACTTTATCTACATTCTTCTTTTTCAGAGAGGATGTTGGTATGGATTGCTACATTTATTGGCTACCTTCTCCATGTTTTCAATTTATCAGCACATTTACTCCTCACAACAGTCCTACAAGATGTATGTTAATATCTCTATTTTTTAGGAGAAGAAATGTATTCAGAATGCTCAAAACACTCAAGATTCATGGCTAGAATGTAGAGAAGTGGGAGTCACATCAGACCTGCCCATTTCCACTCTCTGCTTCTGGACTCTTGTGACTAACAAGACTGATGAGTGGTCAGAGATGTTTCTAAACAAGAACTCTTGGGCTGCATTTCCGCTGTGACCCTCTACACTTCACCTGTACACTCAGATGACCCAACTGTAGTCTGTCTCATATTGTATAGATTTTTGTTTGTGACGAGTTACTTGCCTGCCTTTTTTCCTGATTATATTTCTTCAGTCTCTAATTGTTCACTTCCCTAGTAGATCCAATTAGATGTTACTATCTTGGGACTTAAGATATTTTAGCGCAGAGCTCTGTAAAATCCATGCAAAATCCATGTCCATTGTAAAAACTTCAAATACTACTGAAGCATATAGAAGGAAAATATAAAAGTCCTTCACCAACTTGGGTACCAGTGTAGTGGGTGGGTATCATTTTCCTAGGCACTTAAGTTATTTGTAGAAATGAGTAAGGAATAAACAAACAGCATGCACTTCATTTTAACTTTCCAATCAAAACTAACCACAAAAGATTTGAGGGGGCCCCAGAGCTGTTTCATTCACCTATTAAACAAGAACCCAGGAATGTGTCTTTAACCACTTGCTGAGCTTCTTTACTTTTGGTTACCAAAAAAAAAAAAAAAAAAAATCTGCTTTTTCTGTTGCTTCTGGAATCTCTTGGATGCTCTCTTTCCCAGGACCGCCGTTGGGTGGTTATCTCCCCGATCTCCCTCACCGCACCACATCGTGGGTGTTTGTGGGCTGGATGCTGGAATTGGAGGCCTGTGCCTTCCAGACAGCAGTAGGCAAGAGGGTGTCCTCCACTCTCAAACAGAGTGACAACGATCTGTGTACTAGTAAATTGTCGCCTGCTTTCAACTACACCTTTGCTTCTGCACTGTCCGTTGATTTTTCCTTTTTGTTTCGTGCCTTCCTTCCTAGACATTACTCATCATGCACACACCTGGCTGAATGGTATTTGGACTGCCCTCCTGTCCCTTGCCACATGACCTTCACCACTGCCTTTCTTTACAGCCGCGGAACTGAAGTTGTAACGTGAGGCCCACCATCACGGGTTCATTAGATTCATGAAATATTCTGACATTGTCACAATTTTTGTCTCTCAATCTTTTTATCTATAAGTATTTTCTCACTATTTATGCCCATATGAGGAGATATGTTTTAGTTTTTCCACATTCTTACTCTAATTTGAACAAGTTTTTCTTGGGTCCTGTATATTGTGTCATTCATGAGTGTTTGGCTACTCTAATATCTTTTTGATACTGAGACTTCCTTTTCATGAATGGCTTCCATTTCCTGGCTTTATTGTTTGATGGCAGTTTTTCCTGCATAATCGTTAATTCTGTCTTGGTTTGAAAAACAGTTTCTTTCATTTTTATGGCCTATGTTGCTTCTCCCTGCCTGTTGAATGTCATGTAATCATAGTGTCATAAAAAGAATCACAGATAACCAGTGTGTGTGTGTGTGTATATATATATATATGGCATTCTCAAAGATACATACATGCATCTGCCATGCTCCAAGAATGTTTTACTGGCTGTTTCTCTGCCACGGGCCTCTAGATAGAATCTTTTTCTTTTTCCTGTATCTATTAGTCTATTTAAAGGTAGAACTTTTAGTTTGGTTATATATAATTTGTGTAAAGACAGCATCTATGTATTAATTATATCATGGAGGACAAAGGACAGAACTTTGCTGCCTGGGAGCTGAGAAACTCTGTGTCTTGTTATTGCTCTGATGTAACAACAAGAAGATAAGTTACTGCTGTAATTCCCAGACTAAAAAGTTACATCATGCCCTGATTGGTGAGGCTCAGTGGTTTGGGCATCATCCTGTGAACCGAGAGGTTGATGGTTCGATTCCTGGTCAGGGCACATGACAGAGTTGGGGCCCATGTCTCTTGTTGGGGGCGTGTGAGAGGCAAACAATGTTTCTCTGTCTTTCTCCTTCCCTTCACCTCTCTGTGAAAATAAATAAATAAAATCTTTTTAAAAAAGATATATTATGGCATTAGACTAATAACTTGGTTGTTTTGAGATACACATATAAATTATTTAAATAATTTAATAGACATTTCATAATCTGAATGAGATACTGAGGCCAAACAATTGAATGGTGTTATTAATTCATTCCTAGTCCATTTACAGGCGTATAAGCCTCTGTTTAAGAACCTATAGGGGGTAATTTAATGAAATACAATTTATGCCCTTTATGTGCTTCACTGTCCAATTCTACACATGTATAATATATACCAAGCAGAGTGATATATAGGTATGATTGCAAGAACGCTAAGTACGTTTTACCATCTCCATCAAAGCATAATGTCCTTGTGCGTACTGTGCATAGTAGGTAGTGTGCACATGTGGTGTGTGTGCAATGTGGAAGTGCCTGAGAGTGACCTGTGGGGACCAGGCACAGAGCAGTAGTTTCCACCCTAATGGCTGAGAATGGTGCTTGAAGGCGGTGCCCAGTTTGAGGTTGGTGGATGGGTGTCAACAGAGGCAGGATTCTCCAGGGTATTTCTCCATCTTTTATCATCATCATCCATCAAGGCCGCCGTGTCACATATAACTTTTTCCATTCTATTTTGCCTCTGTGTTCTGGTACTGCTCAACATCAGCAACCTGTTGATTCTGGACTGCTGAGTCCTGCTGGCTGGCACCTGAGGCTGCAGGGTGACTTAACTGTGGGAGACAGACAGAATTGTTTCCAATGTACACCTAAGGAGGCCCTCAGCAAAGCAAACATTGATTTTGGAGGAGTATTTTTTTCTCTCTTTGCTTGCTGCCAGGGGCTTCTAAATAGGATCCCTATTTTTTTTCCCGTTAATATTAACCCATTTAGAGGCTGAATGATAAAGTTTAAGCCAGCAAGTCTTGCAGGATGTTGTAAGATGCCATCCCCTCCCCAAACAGAGCAACACCTAGCAAGGATTCAGTAGGTCATTGAACATGAACTAAAACCTTGGAGGCTGCCCTGAGTGCCTGGGTGGCCTCTGGTTTACTGCTGGTTCACTGGGTTCCTCCTGCCTCAATGGGCCAACTCCCAGCATTATAAATCATATAGATGTGAACTTCTTCCTGAAGTAACTTGTTTGCTTTATTTATTTGGAAAATTTCGGTAACTGCTCTCTCAACAGCCTGGCTGTTGAACTTGCCATAACTGAGGCTTACTCAAGAATGTTTAGTCTTAACACTGTGTGGTTTCCTTTAGTGACTCCCGAGCCACATTTTGAAGAGAGACGTGCTGGTACTGAAGTATGGTGAATTCCCTTCCAGGTAACCCGGGGGCACCTCAGAATACCTTGGGTTTTGAGACAGAGTGGGTGGCAATGGTGAAGTGGAACCTCTCCCTAAACAAACCAGGCCCACACAACTGTAAACACACCCACACCCACACACACCTTGATGTTTTAGGGGTTGAATATGCAAAAATGACTACTGTTTTAAATAGGAGATTTAGACAGTTATTTTTTATAATTTTTAAGGTAGAGGTTGTCATGTAAGTCTCCCTTCTGAAATAAACCTATTCCACTTCCTCATGATGTACTGCATGTCTTAAAAAATATATTTGAATAAAAGAAAATAAGTACCTTAAAATGAATAAAATCATTCATCAGTAGCAATGATGTGAGTTTACATTTGGGGCTCCTAAGCCAAACTGTCAGAAAAGACCACATTATTCTTTGTAATTTGCCAAACAACTTTCTGGTGGAGAGCAGAGGACGAGGGAGGGCTGGGCATGGGAGGAGGCGGGGGGCTTCCCTTAAGGACATGTCTAAAATGCAAAGGCCACTTATATGGCTTCTGTACCTGGGATTAGTAGGAAAATAAGGAAATTTTGTCAAACCTTTAAGTCTGTGAAAAATTTCCTCTAGCTTTTTAAACTAAAGGGTTAGTGTAACCTGACCAGGAAAATGTAATCCGTTTTTAACTTCATGTGGATGGATGCATAATGCCATTATTTGTCCGTGGGTTTTGTGACTGCTCCATGTTCTAAATTGCATTAGGAAAAAAGGGGGTGAGGAAGAAGAATGCATTGTTCAAGAAATTTTGGTGCTTCACCATGCCCGGAGAATCTCTCAAGAACATCCCTTTCATTAGCTTTTCTGGTTAAAGCTAAGGGGGCTGGTGGTGCCCTTCTCCTCATACCCACCCCTTAGTATCTCTAACATCCTGCAGTTTTTCAAACGGTCTGCTGATATTACACTCTCAAAGACGGAGCATCTTTAGATCTGTGTTTATATCCCTTCCCTGAATCTTTTAAAATGCACACTGCTGTCCAAAATGCTGAGTTCTAACAGCCAAGAGCAGAGTAAGGGGAGAAGTAGCAATGCCAGCTTTATGGTTTATCATGCATTCCTGCATTCCTCGGGGAAGGCTGTGTTATGCAGTGTATTTACCGTTTCGAATGTATGTAGAATGACAATGAGGAGGTAGGATATGGCAGAAAGAACGAGGATTTTAAAAAAAGACCAAGAGAGACAGGGTGTCAGTCCAATCAAGAGCAATGGCTCCACCGCTTAGACACAAATGACATACTTTAGGTGGATAGGTGGCTCGAGGGAAGTGACTTTTCTTTTGTACAGTCCTTTGGATTTCCACGTACGTGTGTGTTTTTCTTTCAGAAAATGGCTGCACTTACCAAATTTTCCCACTGCTACGAGCATGATTAGGGACTTATACCGAGTAGAAATAGGCACTTAAAGGAGAGGAATGGCTCCTCAGATGAGTGAGAACTGGAACCTGTTCAAACATACTAGCCCAGTAGTATGTCTCAGTAGAGGCAGAGATATGAAAACACCTTACGAGAGTGCTTGTCACACTTTATTGTGCACAAGCATCATCTGGTAAGATTGCTAAACACAGATTCTTAGGTTCTACCTTTTTGTTTTTCATTCAGACAGTCAGCAGTTCGGTGTGACCGTTCATACATCCTGCAGGCTCCCAGATGAAACTAACTGATGCTGTGGGTCCCTGGACCACACTCTCTACAACACTTCCTTAAAACATTGCTTTTGTTCAAGAAATGGAAGGAGGGGGTGAAGTAGGGTGGTGCTAGGCCAACAGTGGGGGTTACGTATGTATTTATTTAGGTGGGTGACTCAGGCCCACCCCGCGGTATAAAGATTTGACAATTTTAGCACATTCTATGTCTGAGACTGGAAGATTCTTCAGATAAATTGTCCTCACAGCAACTGTGCTTGGGGAATTGTAGTTGAGCACTTGATTATAAGTTTAAATAGACTACGCCCTTCATGGGCTCTTCTGTAGCCTGGGTGAGACTCTTCCCAGGGCTCCCCAGCAGTGATGGGCACATTGGCTCCAGGACAGCTTTTGGATGAAGGCACCACATGGCAGCCACAAGTAATAGCAGCCGTGACCTCTAGTTGTCTTTGCTTTACATTGCTTTTGGAAGCAGAATCATTTACATAAAGGGAGCCCCAAAGTTTTTAGATAATTTGGGAATGGTTGGGAAGAGGAAGAAGCCTTGGAGGAAAGACTCCTTTCCTGCTAAGTTTGGGGATGGGGGTAGAATTTTGCTATTAGTTGGAATTCAAAATGACCTCATTTGCACCCTGAGCTTAAGGAGAGTAACATTCTGATTTTAAAAAAGATTGATATGTCAGTCACATGGGAGACTGGTCACCATGAAAGCAGAGAAGAGAACCAAGAGGCAAACATGGGACAACACCTTCAGCAATATCTACAGATGAAACTATAGATCTACAGATAAGAGTATCGGTTCCTTCTGGAAACTGTTTCCCCTCATAGGGTGAATTCATCAGGTGATTTCAGCTCATTGGAGCCCACCATCATGACCACCCAGCCTAGTCCTCAGGCACAGACATCCGCAGTTCTGACCATCTGCACTGAAGGCTGCTGGGAGCTTGACTGGGATGTCACTAAACATACAGATCAGTCTGGGCAGAATCACATCTTAACAGCATTGACTCTGTCAGTCAATTAAGATAGCATGTTTCCCTACTTATTAAGTTTTTCTTCAGTTTTTCCTCAGTAATCATCTAGTAGTTTTCATAGTGTAAAGTTCAACTTTTTTCATTAGATTTATTCCAGGCGTTCAATGCATTTTTATGCTTTTATAAATAGCACTCCTTTTAAATTTAGTTTTCAAGTGTCTTTGTTGTTGTTGCTGTTTTTACTGGCACACAGAAGTACAATTTCTTTGGGTAGCATAATGTGCTGACTCCATGTCTTGATGCTGGGCTTCTGGCTTCTTATAAGCCCATCTTTTCTTCTACCTCCCTTCTGCTGCACATCTAGACAGGACTGGTAAGAAAGCCCAAGCCAGCCCTTTCCTTCACTCGTGTGGGGCATTCAAACCTGGCAAATCCCCAGCCCTCTCTCTGAAACATGTCTCCAGCCCCACTCCCCTGCCACTATGAAGACCCCACCCTCCCTCTCTACTTTGCTAAAGCCTGCCTGACCTTGCTTGTGCCCTCCACATTCTCCCTAGGAATCACTTTTGTGAATATTAAACTTTCTTTCAAATTCTTTAAGACTCTGGAATGTCATCCGCCTCACTATTGTACTTATTCATTGGGAGGGCTCACACCCTATGTTTCTGGGCCAAACACAGGATGGGGTATATTGAGCTCACATCAAGCAACCTCCCTTTATTCACTTGTTATTTGTAATGCTTTGTAAATGATCTTCAAATTTCTAGGCGTACAATTATATCATCTCTGAATAACGTTTTACTAGTTATATTTGAATCTTTTTCTTTAAAAAATTTATTTTTTTGATTTAGTTAGAACCTTTAGTTAAACTTTGAATGGAACTGGCAGTGGTGGCCATCTCGTCTTCTTGCCGTTCTTGGGGGACGGGGTGGTCAATATTTCTTCATGTTTTGTTGGCCATTAAGATTTTATTTTGCAGATCCCCCTTACCAGATTAAGGAAATTCCTGGCTATTTCTAGAACTGAGAATTTTTCTTTTAAATTATAAATGGATGTTGAATTTTATCAAATATGTTTTCTGTTTTTATTGAAGTGATCTTATGGTTTATCTTCCTTGTTCACTTATACTGGTTAACTTTCAAATTAATCTCACTTAGTTTTATGTCTTATTGTTTTTATATAAAAGTAGACTCTGTTAGCTAAGGTTTTGTTCAATGTATACATATCTGTGTTCATAAGAAATACATATTGGTTCATATTTTTCTTTCTT
This sequence comes from Macrotus californicus, assembly GCA_007922815.1. Lineage (NCBI taxonomy): Eukaryota > Metazoa > Chordata > Mammalia > Chiroptera > Phyllostomidae > Macrotus > Macrotus californicus. Next base: position 1,682 of record VMDR010008322.1, on the reverse strand, counting down.
GTAAGTCCTTCTCAGGTTTTGGTATCAGGGTTTTGCTGGCTTATATAGTGAGTTGGGAGTTGGTAAATTGCCTATTTTTCTGTTTTTAAGAGGATTTAGGTAAGATTAGTATTATTACTTTTTTAATTAGTGGGAAGAAGGCACCAGTGAAATTATCTATACTTGGAGTTTTTATGAGATCTTTTTAAATAATGGATTTGATTTATTGTACAAATGTTCTATTTCTGCTGGGTCACTTTTTGGTAAATTGTGTTTTTCAAGAATTTGTGCACTGTATTTATGTTGTCAAGTTTACTGGCATAAAGTTGTTTATAACATCCTCTTGGTATCCTTTTGATGTGTGTGAGTTCTGTGGGAATGCCTTTTATCCCCCATGTTAGTCGTTTGGGTTCCCTCTCTCTCCCTTGCTGTATTAACCAGTGCTGCTAATGTGCACAAAGAACCACGGCCAGAGAATGGTCGGTTGTGCTATTTTATTGATTTCACTACTTATTTGTATTACTTCTATCCTTCTGCTTTCTTTGAGTTAAATTTGCTTCCCCTTTTCCAGATTCTTGAGTTAGAAGTATAGATCACTGATTTTATTTATTTAAATTTTTTTACTGTTGTTCAATTACTGTTGTCCCCATTTCCACCCTCCCATTACTTTAAGATTTTAAATCTTTTCCCTTTTGCCCCTAACATTTGCACTTAAAGCAATACATCATTCTAAAGGTTCTTTTTTGCTGCATAGTACAAATTTTAATGTTGTATTTTTCTTATCATTCAATTCTATATAGTTTTAATTCATCTTGTGATTTTTTTCTTAAATATGTAGGTTATTTCAAAGCACACTGCCTAATTTCTAAACATTTTGCTCATTATCTTTAATTTCACTCTATAATTTAATTGCGTGGTGGTCAGGGAGTACATACTTCACTATTTCAATGCTTTGAAATTTGTTGAGATTGAAATTTGTTGAAACTTGCTTTATGGCCCAAAATAAGCTTTAAAATAACATCTACTTTTTGTCCTGGCCTGTGTGGCTCATTTGGTTGGGTGTCGTATCACAAAGCCAAAGGTCCCTGGTTCAGTTCCTGGTCAGGGCACGTGCCTGGGTTGCGGGTTTGGTTTGGTCCTCGGTCAGGGCACATGCAAGAGGCAACGGATCCATGTCTCTCTACTTTGCTTTCTCCTTGCCTTCCCCTCTTTCTAAAAGTAAATAAATAAACATTTAAAAATAAAATAGCATATACTTTTTGTATTTATGTCTTCAGTTGTTGAATGTAATATTCCAGATCTGTTAATTTGTTCATTGTTTTCTTCAAACCTTTCACATCTTTACTGTAATTTTTGTGTGCTTCTTTCGTTAGCTACTCAGATATTGCCAGGACCTCTGAAGGGCCTGAGATTTTTTCTGCTTATAATCCAACAAGTTAGCTGGCCACTGTTTCACACATGGGTTATCGGTTACTTAGGGTTTCTCTTCTGTAACCTGCTTGTGCAGGTCCTCTGCTCAGTCTCTGTGGGGTGGTTTGCTGTTTCTAAAAATTAAGAACAATCGAACAATGGCCAGAGGGGAAGGGGGAGGGAATAGTGGGGGGAAGGGTTTCCAGGAAACACTATAAAGGACACATGGACATAACCAAGGGGGAGGGTGGGAGCGGGGAAGGGGGGTGGGATTGGCTGGGGTGGGGGGAGAG
>VMDR010008321.1:0-37034 GCA_007922815.1 Macrotus californicus | reverse complement strand
GTGTGGTATTTAATACGGTAATGCCTGTCTCACTCAGTGTGGTATATAATACGGTAATGCCTGTCTCACTCAGTGTGGTATATAATACGGTAATGCCTGTCTCACTCAGTGTGGTATATAATACGGTAATGCCTGTCTCACTCAGTGTGGTATATAATACGGTAATGCCTGTCTCACTCAGTGTGGTATATAATACGGTAACTATTAGGGGTCCTTGTCACCTGTTCTGGCACAGAGCTAAAACCCTTGGAATTTCCTGAGGAGTAGAAGTGCCTTTTGTTATTCATAACAAGCCCCTTTTAATCGGTTATGCTAATACCCTGAAGTAGGTGGGGAACCCCTGGGTAGCCTCAGGGTTGGACTGGCCACTGGAAAGACCAAGTGATGAGAGGGCGGGAACTTTTAACCTTCAGGTTGGGGAGGGTGGGCTGGGGCTGGAGCTCTGTAAAAGCTCTTAAGAACATGTTAGAAAAAATTGTTTTTTATTCAGAGGAATAACATGAAGAGACTCCTGTTTCAGAACAATATATATTTGTAAAGATTTTATTTATTTACTTTTAGAGAGCATGGAAGGGAGGGAGAAAGAGAGGGAGAGAAACATCAGTGTGTGAGACGTACATTGATAGATTGCCTCTTGCACGCCCCCAACTGGGGACCTGGCCTGCAACTCAGGCGTGTGCCCTGATTGGAAATTGAACCAGCAACTGTTCGGTTTGCAGGATGGCACTCAGTCCACTGAGCCACACCAGCCAGGGCAAAAACATGAGTGTTAATGAGCTTCCAGGTTGGTGAGTACAGAGACTTGGTGGGAGGGTGGCCTTGCACCTCCCTGTGCATCTCTTCCAATTGGCTGTTCCTGAGTTACGTTCTTTACAATAAACCAGTGAACATTAATAAAGTGTTCTCAGTTCTGTAGGCCAGTCTAGCATATTATCAAACCTGAGAAGAGAGTCACGGGAAACTTGGGTTTGTAGTCCTCAAGGGCGGGTGAATGAGAGGAAGTCCTGCGTGACTGAGCCCCTGGTCTGTGGGCTTTGCTGGAAATGCAGATAGTATTGTTAGCAGCAGAACCGCACCAGAGTGGTACTGGTGGTTGGGTCTTGGTTCAGCAACCTTGGTACTTGAGTTCCAGCTAAGAAAGAATTCAGAGCAAAACTCAAATACAAGAGTTTATTTAGAAAGTCACAGAGATAGAAGAAGTGAGCTGGCTGGGCTATGTGGGCTCAGGAAACAAGTTCCAGAGGCAAAAGAAGGGTCTTGGGAGCTTAGGAAAAAGAGAGGTAGAAACTGTGCCTCGGGGAAGGAGAGGGGAAAGGCACAGGCATGAGAGCCTAGCTGGGTCCTCTGTCCTGAGTGTTTTTATCTGTTTTCTAAAGGCAGGGATTTTAGGGGAGATCCCAGGGGAGGATCCCAGTAGCATATTCATCCGCTTTCCAGGTGTGCCCTTTCAGGGTCTTGGTTTCTACTGATCGGTTGGCGTCAGGGTTGGCGGGGGTCATTAGTGCAGCTGGTCCTGAGGCCAGCCATGGCATCGTCCTGCTGGGCCTGGAGCTGAAGCACAGCTGAGGCCTGAGTGTCATCTCTAGTTGGAACAAAGCTCTGTCTCGGTGGTCAACAGGCCCGAGGCTTTGTTACTAAGATTATTTGATGCCGGTCAGAACCTCGAGGGCTTAATGCTTAAGGGAGTGGTCGTGCAAGGGCTTGTGTGGGAGTGGAGCGAGGCTCTTCTCGGCCCCTTGTTCCTCCTCTAAGGGGTCTACCGAATGATTAGGGTCATGCTCGGGGAGGAGAGGTCAGGGGAGGGTCCAGAACATATGACCAGTGATGTGAAAGGTCAGGGAACCTACAAGGCATGACTAGAGATATGCTGGGGGAGGAAAGGTCTTTCGGGGGCTGAGGTCTCCCCCTACAGTTGTCTGCTGCTAGGCATGGCCCCCCCGGTGGCCTCTGCTACCGGGCCTGTCATTCTCCTCTGCTCATGCCTAACCGCCTGCTGCAATATCAGGCGTGTCCTCCACTTTGTTCCTGGAAGACATCGGGCCAGCTCACTGCCTCAGGGCCTTTACATTTGTATTCCCGTTGTGCTTGTCTCACTGGTGTGTGTGTGTGTGAGTTCCATGCACTTCTATCACATGTGGGTTCGTGTATCCACCACTGCGGTCCCGGTAACAAACAACTCCATCACACGGAGCCCTCCTGCCCCTGTCTCCACTCCAGCTCCATCCCGTACTCCAGTCCCTAAGCTCTGCCAACCAATAATCTGTGCCCCCTTTCTAGAATGTTGTCATTTCAGAGATGTTATAGAAATGACAGGGTGGAACCTTTTGGGGTTAGCATTTTTCATTCAGCATAATTCCTGAAGACTCATCTAAGCTGAAAATCAGCTGAAGAATGTTTTATGGAATTTTTGGACTCTGAGCTTACTTTGTAAGAGCCAGATTTTCTTTCATTAATGGATACTTTGAGTAGTGAACAAGAGCATGTGCTTTAAAGTGCAGTGACTTGGGACTACATCTCATTCCTACTTTGGAAAAATTATTTTAACCCTGCTAAGCCTTAATGTCCTCAGATGTAAAATGGGGACAATGCTTCCTCACTGGGGATTTAGAGAACGAGATGGGACACATAATGCTCTTAGCACCGTGCCTGTCACCCAAGTGTTCCACAAATGGCAGTCTGAAAGAAAGCCAGGGTCATCGCGGCCACGTTACTCAGTCTGTGACTTCGAGGTCAGTTCTGGAAGAAATTGCTTTAGCAGTCCAACGACTGCTTGGATTTGATACATGGGTAGGCAAAGGAAAAACACATTCAATATCTTTCTTTTTGACCACTAAACAAAATGTTTAGTTCTTCCGAATGGTGCGTCTGATTCTTCTGTCGTTTTTTCATTGAGTTGACCATAGTAAAAAGTGAGTGACTACTTTGTTATGTACCTTAATTAGCAAATAAATACTAGCTAATTTGAATGAATAAATTATCTCTTTATATAATAGTACAGATTTATTCAGGTTCAAACATCATTTGCTTAATTTAAATTTTATATATATATATATATATATATATATATATATATATATATATATGTTTTTTCTAGGTCATCGGAGTCCTGGATGACTGCTTGTGTGATATAGAGAGCATCGATAACTTTAACACCTTCAAAATCTTCCCCAAAATGAGAAAATTGCAAGAGCGAGACTACTTTCGTTATTACAAGGTATGGTTATAATTTTTTATTCTGTTGGTACCACAGATTTTTGTATAACTATCTACCGATGTGACTTTTATTACCCTTTTGAAAATGCATTTTTGACTCTCCTCTGCATCCTATGTATTGGGTTGGCCAAAAAGTCCATATAGTTTTTTCTATAAGATAAAAAGTACATTTTTCATTTTCACCAATAACTTGATTGATTTGGATATTTTGAGTATGTTGGCCCTCTCTCTCATGGTATAATGTTGATTGTTCTCAATTAATGTCTCAATTTGATCGCTGTCAATTTCAACTGGTCTACCTGACCGTGGAACATCGTCCAGTGAGAAATCTCCAGCATGAAACTTCACAAACCACCATCGACACATTCAATCAGTCTCAGCACCTTCTCCATACACTGCACAAATCTTTTTTTGCATTTCAGCTGTGTTTTTACCTTTCTTGAATTAATAAAGCATAATATGCTGGGAATGTTGCATATTTTCTTCCATCTTCAATATTAAAATGGCTACACAAACATTCACCAATTTTGTTAAGTTTTTTTTTTAAATGCACGCTGACATGACAGCATCACAATACAGTCTAACAAAATTGTTTTGAACGAAGTTAAAGACAACTAAGTGCTACTAGAGCCATCTTACGGAAAAAAACAAGTTAACTTTTTGGCCAACTCAATATATTTTCTTTTCAAGATTTTATTTATTTACTTTTAGAGAGAGAGGAAAGGAGAAAGAGAAGGAGAGAAACATCAGTGTGTGGTTGCCTGTCACTTGCCCCTACTGGGGATCTGGCCCACAACCCAGGCATGTGCCCTGACTGGGAATTGAACCGGCAACCTTTTGGTTTGCAGGCCAGCGCTCAAGCCACTGAGCCACACTAGCCAGGGCTCAATATATCTTCTTATTGGAATATATTAAGCCTTATACTGAAAACCTATTAGTCTCTCCCTCACTTTCTCCTACCTTTTCTCTAAAAATAAAATCTTTAAAAAATATATTAAAAAAAACCCCTGTTAGTCTTTTTGGAATGCTTAGAATCTAACCCTCTTCCTATGTTTGGGAAATTCTTCATCTTCACTTTGGATTGTGAGGCAGAGACTCCAGACCCCACAGAAGCTGAAAATGCCACAGACTGACTTGTCAGCCGGCCTTGTAACTGAGGTTCTGCCGTTCAGACATACCTGCCCAGGCTCTGAGCTGAGCTGAGCCAACCGCAGTGACATGTACCGGTACTGTTCCCTGTGTAAGGTACCCCAGCACAATAGACATTCACTGGTGGCTCCCCGGGAAGGCACCGACCAGGCTGAGGATGTAGGCCGAACACCACCCACAGTAATAGTGCAGGACTGGTTCTTAAATCCAACAGCAGTCTGCTCTGTGCAGAGTGACCAGTGACAGGGTAAAGGCAGGAGCAATAAGGCAGATGCGAAAGAACAGCAGTTCAAACTTAGGAACAGTAACTGAAGTGTAAGAACAGTAGGTTGTATTTAAGGAAAGTAGTTTAAAGCTGCTCTCATGCCTTGCCTGTGCTTTTGTTCTAAGTGTTCAGTTAGGTTTATAATCTCTTTATTTTTTATTGTATTTGAAAAATTTAGCATGATTTTCTCTTTTATCCTGATTCTGTATAGGCTATTTCAGTTCTTTAAATATTTTTGAGGATTTAAAAAATCCCATATTTTGATAGTTTTAAGTTGTACAGAAAGATAACAAATTAGAGAATTAAGAATCAGGGAATGGATCCTTTTTCTCCATTAGCACCAACAGTATCCAAAGTAGGTGAATGTTTCCCCTCTACACGCAATTCCTTAGGAACGCAGATTCCACAGACATTTCCAAGAGTAATGGATGCCTAAAGAAACTATTAATAGGGTGCCTGGTGTCCTGGGCATTTTACATACAAATAAGGTAGTTCAGAATGGCTTCTTCTGCTTCTCACCCTAAAGCCACAAATCTGTCTGCATTTATAGCTGCTTTCTCCTATTTCCTTTCTACTGTTAGGGATAACCGTGTGGAAGTGTTACAGATCACAACGGTTGACTGTCGCCAGTGCCATATGGGTCAGTCCAGTGCAGTGGAGGAAGTGTCGCTTCTATCGAAGGTCACCCCTTCACAGAACATCCAGACCTCATATCTGCACAGTCTGTCATCGCCCTCGCTCATTCACTCCTCTCTGTTGGGGTCATATCTTCTCTTTCTGTGTCCCCACAGGCCTGCTCAATAGTAGGCACTCACATATTTGACTAAATGAATGAGTATCTCGTTTAATACTTATACTGAGCACTGTCAGGTCAGTATTAGCTACATTTTACAAATGAAGAAACAGTGGTTTAGGTGTTCGAGGTAGAAGTGTCATCAATAAAAGGCATGGAGCAGCTCACAAAATTGAAAGGTACAATGCAGCAGCATACTTCAGAAAAGATAGAAATGAGAGCAGGAGCTACTGACCATTCTGTCTGGTGACCCCAGAATTTTGGGTCAAATCCACCATTTCATATAAAAGCGAGATTCCTGCGAGAAAGGGTCTAATTGGTCTAGGTAGGGTCAGGTGACCTCTTGACCAGAAGGGTAAAGACACTTTGGTTAACAGTTCTGTTTGCATTAATATAAAGGAAGTAATTGTTTCTGAAAGGGAAATTAGAGGATGATACAGAAGAAGGAAAAATGAAAGTTGGACAGGCACAAATTACTGTACAGCGTGGTCCTTGGCTAGCCAACATACAATTTGTCCTTATTCATGAACTTCTCAAAATGTTCTTACCAGCATAATGAAATCCCTCCCTATGTAACCAGAGTGTGCTCATATCCTCTCCCCAAGGAGAAGAATGCAGCGATCTGGTTGATGTATTTAGCTCCAGGTCTAAGGAAATTTAATCCGTATACTCTACATATCATAGTGGCACAAAGGAAAGCTAAGAGAAGAGGTGAATTTTAAACACATTTACATATTTATGCTACAAGGAAACACAGGCAGAAGCAACAGTACACCTTTTTCAACTGGTCAGTTGGCTGTCGCAGCTGGCAGATATAATTCTGCCTTGCACTATCCATCTGTTCCTTTACTCACCCAATATTCATTGATTTAGCTGTATTCTGGATGCTGTGGGTCCAGCACCGAGTAAGACAAAGACTCTGACCTCCTGGAGCTTTTCTTCTGATTAGGGAGACAATAAACAAGCAAACAATAAAGTACAATTTTATGTGGTTATAGGATAGGTCCACCGAGAAAAATGAAGCAGAGTAGGAGATAGAGAGGGATGGGGTTGGGGAATGTCGGCAGCCTTATGTAAAAGAGGTTGCTCAGGAGAGGAAGGTATCCGTGCTGTGCAGCTTGAGCAAAGAGCTTCCTGATGTGAAAGGGTAAGCGTGGTGGTCCCTGGGGGAGAACATCCAGGGAATGGGCTAGAACTGCACGTGGGAGGGTTTCAGCGTTTGAGGAATAAGACGACAACTGGTGTGGCTGGAGGAAAGTGAGGCAGACCGAGCTGAAGAGGTGGATAGGGGCCAGAGGAGAACGAGCGGGGGCCTGATTAAACGCGAGGATGTCGAGGTTCATTCTAGGTGTGATGAGGAGCTACTGGAGAGAGTTGCACAAAGCAGACCGAGCATAACGCTGTGAGGCAGGTGATACAGGAACCACTGAGGAGACTATTGCATCAGCCAGGCGAAAGAGGGCATGGAGTTGGGGCCGGGCAGTAGAGTTGGAAGGGGAGAGAAATGATCAACCTCACGTTGTGTATAAAAGGTAACACCAACGAGCCTTAGGGGCTGAATGTAAGGTGTGAGGTTAGAAGTGGTATCAAACACGATGCCTGACGTGTGAGCATGTTACCGAAAAACCTATCATGGCCAAGTGGATTTTATTCCAAGAGAGCAAGGATGAGGCTGCTAGGTTTTCAACATATATTCCTAATTTTTAGAAAATTTAATAAATTAAGAATGGTGGGTACTCCCTTAACATGGTCATTTCAGCCCTAACATTAGCATTTCCAGCATCTTACTTACGGGGAGCTGCTGAAGGAATTCTCACTTAGGTCAGGAGCCAAGAGGAAGGTGCCAGCACTCTCCTCGGCTGTTGGAGGCGTTGGCCTGGATAACCAAACAAGAAAAAGCAAACATTTTTAGAGACAAAAATGTTTCAAGAATAAGTAAAACTATCTCCACTTATAAATGATAAAGGTAAACCTAGAAAAGTCAAAGGAAATAATAAAATGAACACAATAAAAAATGTATAGCAGGCTATAAACTTAGTAAACAAAAATAAGTATCTTCATAATTACAAACGATAACTAGTTAGAAAATATACTAGAAGAGAAACCCCCATTTACATTAGCAGTGAATAAAGAGAAAATATGTAGGAATAAATGTATGAAGAAGTGTGTAAAACCTGAGGTCAGAAGCACGCTCCAAAGCACTCCTGAAAGACACGAAATAGCCTGACCAAATGGACAGGTGTCTTTGTACTATAAAGATGTTAGTTCTCCCCTGAGTTAATATATAAATTTAATGTGATCCTATTAAAAATATCAATAGTTGTTTTTTTTCTGGACCTGGACAAGTTGTCACAGGTAAGTCCCATGGGAAGCTGATTCTGAGACAGCTATTAGTGTGTGAGAGGTTAATTAGGGACTGCTCTTGAATCCGGCAAGTGAGGGAAGGACAGGGAGGGAGGGAGTCAGGGTGGAGGGGGGAGGGAAAGCTGTGATGGTGCCTCAGTGGGCACCTCTGTGACCTCTCAGAGCTGTCACCACCTGACGGAGGGTCTGGGCCTTTATTTTTATTTTTATTTTTATCCTCTCCCGAGGATACTTTTTCACTGCTTCTTTAGAGAAAGAGAGACAGAGAGAGGAACATCAATGCCAGAGAGAAGCATCCATCGGTTGCCTCCTGTATGTGCTCAGACCGGGGATTGTATGCTTCTGGGCTGGGGACCAAACCTGCAGCCTAGGCATGTGCCCCGATTGGGAATTGAACTGGCGACCTTTCAGTTAGGGGATGACACTCCAACCAATGGAGCCATGCTGGCCAGAGCACGGGTCTGGGCCTTTCTATCCCCACACCAGTCATTGGGTGAAGGCCATCACGGGAAGGGGTTGAGGGGGCCTCGGGCAAAAGTGGCTCTCTTCACGTTGTCCGCCTGCGACATTCCTGCAGCGTGACCTGAGCAGCATGCTAGTGTCTTCCACAGTCCTCTCCTTGCACTGTGTGTTCGTTATCTATTGCTGCATTAAAAATTAGCCTGAAATTTAGCAACTTAAAATAGCAAACTGAGAAGGTGGCATTTGAAGAAGACCTAAAGGGAGTGAGAAAGCAAGCCATCCGCAGAGAGAGCTTTCAGGCAGAGGGAGCAGCAGGAGCAAAGGCCCTGAGGCCACCAGGTGCCTCCTGTGGTTGCGGAATCACCAGGATGCCAGTGAATAAGGGCAGAGAGCAGGGGAGCAGACCCTGCAGGGCCTTCTTGGCCAGGGTAGGAACTCGGAGTTGGACCTGACCCAACTTTCAGAGGTGTTGTATGTGGGCTGAGAAAGAGAAGAGATAAGGTTGACACCAAGATTTTAGCTTAAGGAACTAGAACAATGGCTATTTACTGAGATGGCAAGAATTGCTGGAGAGAAGAGCCCAGATTTGGACATCCTCATCTCTTAGTAAGTAAGGGGGTGCCTGTGATGAGGTGGAGGGAGTGAACCACAGGCCGGCCTGGAGGACCACAGAACAGTCTCTGTAATGGCCCTGGGACAGAAGGGAGCCCCCTCCGCCCCCCCATAGGTGCCCAGCAGGAAGGCCAGTGTGGCTGGAGGCTTGCGGCAGGAGACGAGGGCGGGGGTGGGCAGGAGGCTGGGTGACCGAGGGCCCGGTGAGCTGGCTGCAGACTTTGGGAAGCCACCGGAGGGTCTGGAGTGGAGACTGATATCTGAATGATGTGTTAGAGGGGCGGTTGTGGCTGCTGTGTGAGAACCGAAGGTGGTGGAAGCAGAGAGTCTGGGCAAGAAATGAGCGGCGGCAGTGGAGGCGGTGAGGAGCAGGCAGTGAACTGTTTGAAGGGGATGAAAAGGTAGGAAATAAGAATTAAAAACCGTGCTCTTTGACTTGGGCAGTCCCTCTGCAGTCCTGTTGAATTGCTGTCTTCCTGTCATGGTTAGAACAGGACAGTTCAAAGTTGTCACAGTGGTTAAAATGCCCTGCCCGACCTGTCCCTCCCTCTTCCTGCCACTTTGCCCGCCCCCTCACCCCCAAAGTCAGTGAATTGGCCGTTTTCAGTTCTCAGAAGCCAAAGACATTTGTCCCACCGACATTCGTCTGTCCTGAGACAGGACCTCCTCTGTGGCCACCAGCCGCCAGCCCCATCGTTTCCCTCAGAAGGTTGAGATTTTCCTCACCACAGTTTGTTATTGAAGAAACATACAAATGTATAAATTTTGTTCCCTCCAGTGGATGGTGTGAGTTTTTTGGGGGGGCTGTTTTGTCCGCCTTTTCCCCCAGAACCCACCCAGCCCTGACACACCGTGATGCTCGAACACACTTGTTCGGTGATGGGGGCGTGAGGGACCCTGGGAGACACTGAGGTGCGGAGTCCAGAAATGCTTTCGCTTCTCCAGATGAGCTGTGCACTTGGCTTTCTTCTTTTTTTGAAGTGTCAGAGAACTAATAGCATCGTTTAATTTTAAAAATTAATATTACACCTGGGTGTCTGGAGAATAGCAGTCATTTAAATTCTGAACTATACAGGTGCCTTGGGGCAGGAAGCTTCTCCTCATTTGTCACCATGTCCCTGGTGCCCAGCACGAGGACACTGAAGGAAGCACTGCAGAGCTGTGACACAGATGTACTCATGTTGATTCATTCTTTCTCTCAAGGTTAACCTGAAGCGACCGTGTCCTTTCTGGGCTGAAGATGGCCATTGTTCAATAAAAGACTGCCACGTGGAGCCTTGTCCAGAGGTAACACTTAAAGCCAGAGGCCTGCGCTTGGACGGATCTACAACTGGCTGACTCTTATTCCTGCTTCTTAAATCTGTGTCTTGCTTCATAGGCAAAAAAAACAACAAAAAGTGCTCCTGAACTTTAAATTTAAAATTTAGAGTGGGAATTAAAGTGCATAAAGTGGGGAAATTTCAGGCTTGGAATTAGGGCTCCAGTTGGTCTTCTTTCAATGGGGGAAAAAAGGCTACGTTTATTAGTAATGGAATGTTTACATTTGAGATTTTCTTTTTTGACATCCAGCATAGTTAATTATATTCTTTTTCATTAGTAATTAGTTACTAGCTATATTTTCATATTACTTTTTGCTTTTCTTATCTAACCAATTAGCCTAGTTTGTTATCCTTAAAAATATGAAAAACCCATCTGAACGAATGTCCTTCCTAATGGGAAAATTTTCAAAAATATATTATTTTCATTTCCCTTTAAGAATATAGTATGTTTTTTAAGTTTTTAGTTTGAAATAATTTCAGACCTAGAGAAAATTTGCAAGAATGGTACAATTCCCATATACCAGATTCCCTAAATGTTAATCACGTTTGCTTTGTTATTCTCTCTATATGTATATATTTATTAACATTATATTCTGAACCACTTAGGTATAAGTTACCCACATGATCCTTTACCCCTAAATATTTCAGTGTATATGTCCTTAAAAACAAGGTTATTCTCTTACCTAAGCACAGTATAATTAACAAAATCAGGAAACTAGCATTAATAGAATACTGATTTCTAATCTATAGACCTTAATCATATATTGCCAACTGACTTAATAATGTGCTTTATAGGAAAAAAGTTCCTGATCCTAAAGCATATGTAGGATTTGGATGCTGTGTCTCTTTAGCTTTCTTTTAACCTGGAATAGTCCCTCAGGAGCGCTTTGTCTTTTAGGGTCCTGGCTTTTTCCTCCCTCCTGCCCTCCCTTCCAGGACACCAGTGGTTTGGTAAAACGCCCCTTACTTGGGGCTTTTCTGATATTTTCTAATTATTGGATCCAGGCCTCGCACTTTTGGTGGGCATATCATAGAAGTGACGATGTGTCCTTCTGAATGTGTCATGTTAGGAGTCCTGGTGATGTCACCTTCATCACTGGATTAAGGTGGTGTTTGCCAGATTTCTTCACTGTAAAGTAGGAAGTCTTTGAGCCTATGAAAATTTCCTACTTTTCATCATACATTTACCATTACAGTTTTAGCATTTGTTGAAGATTCCTGCCTGAAATAATTTTTTATGTGGTATTCGTCAGATGGTGACTTTCTCATTCTAATTCTTCCACACTTACCAGTTGGTATTCTACTGTAAGCAAGAGATTTTTCTGGCCATTTATTTATTTATTTCAGTATGAACTTGAATGATTATTTTATTTAATATTTTTTTATAACAGCTTTATTGAGATATAACTCATACCATAAAATCCACTCTTTCTAAAATGTACAATTCTCTGGTGTTTAGGACAGTCACAGAATTACGCAGCCACCACCATTTACAAACGTTGTTACCACCCCAAAAAGAAACCCCAGCTCATCAGCAGTCATTCACTGTTCCCAGTCCCGCTCCCTGCTGGAAAGCTCGGACCCACTTTCTGCCTCTAAGCTTATTATGGATGTTTCATGTCAATAAAATCTTACAATATGTGGCCTTTTGTGGCTGGCTTCCTTTGCTTAGCATAATGTTTTCAAGGTTCCTTCACGCTGTAGCATGTTACCAGAACGACCTTCCTGTCGCGGAATGACATTCCATTATATGGATACACCTCATCTTCTGTGTTCATCACTTGATGGGTATTTTGGTTGTTTCCACTATTTGGCTCCTGGGAATAATGCTGCTGTGAACATATAGGGACAAGCTTTTGTGTGGACATATATTTTCAATTCTCTTGAGTGTACACCTAGTAGTGGAATTGCTGGATCATATTGTAACTTTGAGAAACTGCCAAACTGTCTCCAATGTGGGTGCACCATTATACATTCCCACCAGCAATGCACGATACTTCCAATTTCTGTACACACTTGTCAGCCTTGGTTATCATTTGTCTCTTTTATTTTGGCCATCCTTGTGGATGGTATCTCATTTGGTTTTGATTTGCATTTCCCTGATGGCCAATAATGTTAAGCATCTTTTCAGGTACGTATTGGCCATTTGTATATCTTCTTTGGAGAAATGTCTCTTAAACCTTTGCTCATTTTTAAATTGAGTTACCTTTTTATTGCTGAATTGCAAGAGTTATTTGGCTTTGTACAGAATGTATTTCTAAGTTGTTTTATATTAAAATATTGTCTATGGTGGATTATCCTCTTTAGTCTTAAGTTTCTGCTAAGAATCAATGAAAATGTTTATTTATATATGAATCCAGGACACAAGAAATATAACATTTATATATTTAAAAATTCCTGTGCATTCTCTTTCCAATCCCATTCCCTCCCCTTTTCCCCAAGAGATAAAAATGGTCCCTTTTGTTGGTCGCTTTAAGTGACGTGACAATATTTGTATTCCTCTGTCTTTGGTGGAAAATTTAGTAGGCATTTCATATTGAACTCGAACTTGTCATGATGCAGCGTGGATTTTTGCATTCCATAATCTGAGGTCTAACTGTGAGGGTTGCTTCATTTTGTCATCCTCTGACTGCTGCGACATATTGCTTGTGTTAGGGGCAGCAGACAGGGTTACTTCACGCCTGGTTTTAGTTATTGACTTTGTATTTCTGATTACTTTTCTTTTTTGTCATTTTTATATTACTCATGATGCTCATCTATGGTGCCTACCCTCATATTTCCAGATGGCTTGTGTTAATATTTGTTTCAGGCAAATTATTGCATTTAGCATCAAACCTTTTAAAAGGCTGCTAAAGATTGTGATTTTGTCACACCATACTACGCCACAGTGGTCAGGGGGTACTTTTGGCCAGTATTTATTCCCTGTGTAAGTTTAGGGACTTACCACTGTTCCTGCTGGGTTTGACCTGAGTTTCGTAGCTTTCTCTCTCCTGCCCTCTGTTGGAGGCACTGGCAGAAACACTGAAATGGTAAAACGCTACCAAGCAAGTAACATTTTTATCATGTATGTGGTGTTTTTTATTGATTAGGGAAAAAATCTTCTATCATTATTATTATTATTTATATTTTCGGCCTGACAGGAAAGTATTTATTCTGAATATTTGCTTAAAATTTATGAAACATGAAAAATTATTTTCATGTTAATTTGATATTAATTTGCTAACTCATAGATTCAAACATCAAAAATCAGTCCCCTGGGTTCATCAGAGGATCAACCTATGATTGTCTCCTTTCAGATATGATTTTTGTTTAAATTATGTTTGATAAACCAAGTATAATAATTCATAGATTTAAGTCTAAAATGAATCGACTTTGGAAGAAAAAAAGCTGAACCTGCATGCAGTTCTTCTATTGGTAAGCCCTAGGTCAATCGTAAGGGCCAAAGAACTTACTCTTGCTGTCTACATTAATCCAAAATTGCCTAAACTTTAAATGTCAATTTAGAACAGGAATTAAAAATGAATTGAGCATAACATATTTCAAATAATCTTGAAGTTTTTTAAGCTTCTGTTTCTGTGGTAAGGAAGTTTATGGGAAAAGTGATTTAGTCATTTTATAAACCTAAAAATTACATAAACTATTAAATACTGCATTGGGAGTTTAAATTAGAGCTGATTTTGATGCTCCCATTTTGTGTATGTCATTCAATTTTCTGTCCTGTGATTTACAGGTCTAAATTGGTGTAACTCTTTACTTTTTGCCTCAAAGAGGTAGTATGATTACAGAATTTGAATGAAGGTATATTTTCTCCTCGCAGAATAAAATAGCCTTTGTATTAGAGCAATCGCATTGTAATTTGTTAAGAAGTCTCCAAAAATGAAAATTGCTTAAAAATTTTTCTGTTTTTGTTCTTTTAAGAGTAAAATTCCTGTTGGAATTAAGGCTGGGAGTGCTAATAAGGTGAGTCACTTTTCTTCCTTGAGTATTTCTGCTTTGTGTGGTGAAGCTTACCGTTTACTGGTTGCCAGGGGCTGCAGAAGGGAGCGGTAATGTAGTTGGCTGGGAATGGCCACGTTTTATCCGAAACTCCCTAACTCCTCACTTTCGCAGCGAGCATGGAGGTTGCATATTCTTACAGTTAAAATTACATACCTTCGGTTCTGTTTCTGGGAACTCTAGAAGAACTACAGGGTGTTACTTACAAAGTCAGATGGCCGCCCAACAGGTGTTTTATCGTGTGTGTATTTTTAGTCCTCTGTACCAGCTAGTCTGTCTGTCGTATTCAGGACTATGTTGTACAGGGTAAACAACTGTCAAGATATTTAGAGCCTACTACTTTTAAATGGAATTAAACTATTTTTTTATTAAAGATTACCCCCTTCCTCCTCTGAACATGCTGTAATTTACTGTCGTTCCCGTGTTTTTAGATCATAGCACACATGTAGTTTTCACTATCACACATACACGTGAACATCCTCATACCCTCCCTCTCTGCTTCTGTCTGTGAGGCATCAGCGGTTCCCCACTATTGCCCTCTCCCTGGGCGGTCTTTCGTTCCCATTCGCTCCCTTTATCTATTCTTGTTTCAGGTCTCAAGTAAACAAATAAACAGTGGAAAGACCGTTGCAATCCCTTCTGGACTCCTTCCCAGCCCCATTCTGTGTCCTCCCTCCCCAAAGTGAGATGTTTTCTGAAGTCAGCGTGTATGCTGTGATATGCTTACTACTTTTATACATTATTGTACAAGCATCCACAGTATATACAGATGTTTTCTGTGAAATTTTAAACAATTTAAATTCTATAGTTTTGTATTTATTCAGGCTAAAGCATTTTTTCAGTGTGTATTTTTACTGCATGTTATGCTTTTGAGGCTTTGTTTCTGTTGATGTATGTCATTTTAGTTACTTCCGACAGTTGTGTGGTGTTCAGTTGTGTGATGGTACCATGTCCGGTAGTGATGGGCATTTCAGCTGTCTTTGGATTTGCTCCCCCAAGCGGTGAGGCCCTAGCATCTTTGTGGTCTGTCTCGTTGTGCACACATGTGAGTTCCTCTGGGTGCAGAAGCAGAAATAAGACTGCTGGGCCATGGGGTGTGCCTACCTCAGCCTCACAAGCCAGTGCCAGATAACGTTCGAAAGTGGATGTACATCATCTCGTTTCTGTTTTTAAGTGTTGCTCTGGATTTGGTTTCCGCAGTGGGGCTGCTGGTTCAAGGGTTTATGCATTTCTCCAGCTCTTGCTAAATGTTGTGAAATGACATTCCCAAGAGGGTTGAGTTTACATTGTCATCAACAGGTTGATTATGTTTTTAATCATAATCTGCTTGTTTATTAGGTAGAAATCTGTGATTCATTTCATTTGTATTTCTTACATGTGTTAATAACAGGATGTGTCTATATTTTGTGCACAATATTACCATTGACAGGCTGCCTGTCCTGCCAGTTGAGCCTGAAACACAAAGGAAGGCAATGGCTGTCACTCAGACTCGCTCACTGTGAACTTCCTTTCAGGACTTGAAAGTGGCGAACAACACGGAGGAGCTGGAGGACTGTGAGCAAGCTAATAAGCTGGGGGCAATTAACAGCACATTAAGGTAAGTTTTGTTTTACTAATATTTTAAAAATTCTGTTGTTTATATCAGAGGTCTCCTGTTTTTCTTGTGATTTTAAAACATTACAGTTTCAACTGATTTTTAAAAGGAAGAAGTTACTCTTTATCCTGAATTCCATGATAGCTGTGCTTCCTCTTGTTGCCTGACTTGATCTTAAATTTCTAAGTCATCAGTGGTGCCTTTATTAAAAAGTAAAAGTTAGGAAGATTGCTCAGCTTTTGCAGGGTGTATGGGCCTGTTCTTTCTGATTATTATGGGAAAAGGAACTTGAATCTCTTAATTCTTTTATAAATAGTAATTCAACTTATCTGTTACATTCTGAATAAAAGTTACTAATAACATAACAGTACACGTGTAGTTTTCACTATTGCACATACTTGTGAAAATACCCTCCTGATTTGAGTTTTCCTTATTTGCTCTAAGTACAAACCTGCTTTTGAAGGCCACCATAAATAATTTGTAAGTGATCTCAGATTATGCAGTATAAAATGACTGAACATAACAGTGGGTGGGGAATGGGATATTACAGAAATTCTTTTTCATTTCCCTGTTTAGATTTGTATTTCTGTATTATAATTGTTATAAACTTAATAAAGTTAGCAGTTTTATTTATCCTATTTATTGAAAAAAATTTGATTTAGAAAAATAGAAAGGATGATATAATAAATACTCATATATTCTTCATTCCAAATGAATAAATGTTAACGTTTTCTACCTCTTACAACTGCTTTGTTAAGAAAAGAGGAGTATCAAAGGTGAAATTTAAATCCCCCATGTTCTCCTCCTCAATGCTGTTTTCTTTCCTTCTTTCTCAGAGGTCACTACTGTCGTGAATGTAGTGTATATCCAGGCCATGTTTTTGTCTTTATTACATATGGGTATAGTTTTGTGCATACAATTTTGCTTTTCCTTTATGTAAATGATACAATACTGTGTTTAACATTCTGCAACTTTCTTTTTCCACTGCACGTTTTGCTTTCTAGATCTATCCATGTTAAAACGGAGATTTGTCTCATTCTTTTAACTGATGAGTAGTTTTCCTGGTATAAATATACTACATTTTACTTATCTATTCCCCTATGGATGGACGTTTAGGTTGTCTCAGATTTTTTGCTTCTACACACTGTATACTACCTTGAACATCCTTGACAATGTTTTGTCGATGCACACTAAAAGGAAAATATCTATGGAAGGTAGTATCTGTGTTTTTCATGTACTGGTAACTTGTTTTCATCATTGCTTCATGTAACCATTAAGTGAATTTGTGACACCATGTAATTAATAAAGAAGTGACCGCAAGTTATCTATTTTTCATTGCACTAGAATACACTGTTAAGATTTGCAACTCCAGATTTAATCATTTTCTTCTTTATTCTTCCTTCCCATAGTAATCAAAGCAAAGAAGCTTTCATTGACTGGGCAAGATACGATGACTCACAGGATCACTTTTGTGAACTTGATGGTAATAAAATAAACTACCATAATTAAATTATTTCTACTTTAACCCTTTCATAAGACACTGAAATCAATTAAAATGTCAACAGAGTTTTAAACACTCCGTGTCGCCCTGTGCTGATGCCTTAAGTATGTCACTTCTGATGTTTTCAGCTGCCTCATGAGTGTGTATTATTTCATGTCTGAGGACACTGAGCCTCAGAAAGACTGAGTAACTTGCCCGAGATCACCCAGGAGCAGGAGGCTGAGGCGGATTTCCCCCCAGATCTGACGGAATCCAAAGCCTGTATTCTTTCCATTCTAAAGTCCATCTCCTAGAGACTTCCAGTCAAGCCACTCAGTGACAGATCTGTGCACATTATTACAGACATGCTCACACCTTCCAGTGTTGGGGAAGACTAACTTGTTTCCCCACAGCCCTCTTCCCAAGAATCCCCTGGAATGGTACAAAGACGGGGGCTGCTCAGCAGTAACGACCGCTCTTCTTAACTGAAGGCGACTCAGAATTTTTGTTATCTGTAGGAGAGCATTCCCAGGAATTGTGTTAAGTAGGCTGAAATTATTCATTAGGCTTCTGTCTTTACCTTTACCTTAGCACTGTTATATTTTCAGTGGTGGAAAAGAATTTGGAGTTCAAGCACGCATAGCTACTACAGACAGCAGATGTTGTCCTGAATTTCAAAGCATCCAGAGTGGGCATACTGTGTTCTCAAGGTTCCTAAAGACTCGTGTGCCATTACACTGCCATCCAGGCCGCAGTGGGACAGGTCACAGCGAGTCTGGGGAAGGGAGAAGACACTGAGGGGTGCAGTGTGATTACCATGGGTTACAAGGGCTCCATAAGGAAATTTTTGAGAAATCCGAGCGGGGTTTCTTTGCGTTATCTGGATATAATAATGCACAATTAATAAAATGCCCCTGAAATGACATTTAGAATTGGCAAAGCAAGCCGTTGTGCCTGGGTTAGGTACACACCGCTGCTTACTCTTTCTTTGCCCTGTGGTTCTCAGTCTGATTATATTTGGATGTTTAACACGTATAGTCACTTCTGCCCAACTTTTCATTTTACCTGTTCTTTGATTAAAATGAAAACATTTTAATAGTGCTTATTTGACAGGTTTTCAAATAAAAGAATATTATGGCAAATATATAGCCTCCGTATAGTAAATGTGAATATATATTTCTCTTATGAGCGTTTAATAAAAATACTACTCAGGGATCACCTGCTGTGATTAAGTGATGTGCTCATTACCTGTCATCAATATAAATAGTGTTGACTAATTTTTTAACATTAGTTTCTTATATAATAAGTAGTAACTTTTATATCTTATGTAGCTCCTAAACATAAAAGCACACTACTCGTTGGATGACCACTCTTCCTCTGAGTGGTAATGTCCATGTGTCGCCATGATGTATACCTACAGTTTTAAAGATATTCTAAGAGCAGTTCAGAGTCATTCTGTAGTTATTTCAGCTGTCTAAAATCATTGGGTTGACACAAAATCCAAAGAACTCATCCCAGTTTATTGGAACACATCCATACAGCCCTTCTCTCTGCTGTTTTGTTGTTCTGCCATTGTTTGAAAGGAAAGTGATCCCCACAGATCAAGTAGTAGGTTTTTAAATAATTTAGCAGTTTAAGGTTAGCTGCCCCCTGCCACCCCTCTCCATTTTTCTGTTACTGTCTTTATGCATGGCTTGCTCCTTCCTTTGCTTCAGGTTTCTGCTCGAATGTCACCTCACCAAAGCCTGCTGCCACTCCCTAAACAAAGTAGCAACCGCTACTGCTCTGTCTCTTTGCAGTGCGGCCTGCTCACCCAGAGAACTACCTGGGAGTTCATCTGTCCATGTCTTTCTGCCCCAGCCCGGCTGGGTACCACTTGAGGGCCGGGGCCCGGCCTTTTCGGCTCACTACTGTATCCCCAGTGCCTAGGACAGTGGCAGGACATTTGCTGAATTAAGTAGTTGGCTCATAGATAACCTACAGAGTGTGATAGATTTTTTTACTTTTATATTTTTCCTTAAAACATGTTTATTAATACATTAACGATACTGTTTCACACAGTAGTTTCTAAATCAGGCTGTGCATCAAAACTGTGGGCGCTTCACAGACTCCAGGCTCTCCTGAGTAAATCATGTTCCAGCGGGGATGGAGCTGGCGTTGGAGGGCTCAGCCCTGAGTCTGTAACTCACCATCTCTGATCTGCGTCCGGAAGCGGAAAGCCCGCACACTGCGCTGGCCTGCGCTGCCACCGTTTTCAAAGAGATTTGGTTTAGGAGGCAGGAAGGCGTGCGTAGCATCCTGGAAAATGCAGTGTAGCCTCATAACCCCGACATTAAATTAGGACAATGAGAAGGAAATCCATTTGGGGAAAAAAGGTAATACTTGAGAAAGAGGAAAAACATAGTTCAAGTTGATGAATTCCCAGAATCATGTATTTTGCTCCCGTGGGAGTTCTTTGAATATTGAGTAATGGTTATTAGCATGGCAAATAGAACAGCTTTGCCCAGGGAGGCAGAAGAGAAAACCCTTTGGCAGGAGGGTGAGGTCGGGATCCAGAGAGAACTGGCGGAATGACTGATGCAGCTATACTAATGGAAAGAAGTTAAAGTTTAGGAACAAATTAGTTAAAATCATGTCACAGGTGGCCCAGGGGTAAGGATGGGTGCCAGCACTGGTGTGTTTACAGGGGGCTTTCTCCCACACACAGTCCTCACTCTGGGTGTGGTGAGGTCCTGTCAGTATAGGTCAGGGATTGACAAACTTTACTTCTGTAAATGGACAAATAGCGCGTTAGGCCTGGGGACCATATGGTCCGTATTACAGCTATTCAACTCGGTGATGACAGTGTGAAAGCAGCCCCGAGCAGATGGCATGATTTATCATCCCATAAAACCTTCTTTACAAAAATACACCGCAGACCAGATTTGCTCCGTGGGCCGCGGTTTGCTGACCCCTTCCTTCCACAGGTTAACAAAACCCAGTTTCTTCAAGGTTTGAAAAAGTACTAAAAATTATTCAACAAGTTTTGATTGAAGTAAGGGAATGCATAGTAAGAACATTGAGAAAGTAAGTTTTACTTAAGGTAATTAAAAATCGATGTAATTGATTTTGCTCTTGTGATCTTCTGCTCCTTTAAAATATATTTTAAATCTTTATACTTTAATATCTGAATCTGGTTGTCTAGTTGTTTTTGTTGGACAAAGAGGTTGATACTAGGCAAATCTGCACATTCATAGGTGACCTGACAAAGGTGTGGGCTTACACGCACACACACATTCCTTATACGTGTGTACCTACACACTTCTGTCAGTAAAGATAATGTATGTTTAATAATATTTGTAAAACTTATGTCCATAATTGAATTAATTTTGCAAGTGAATTTACTGAAGAACAGCTCAAAGAAATGAAAAATATATAACAAAAGCTAGAGAACTGTAGAACTTTTGTTGGAATTTTACCACATATAAAAGCCATACTTTTATTATTAACTTTTTAATTTGAATCTTTGTTTTTAAATTAAGACTCAAAAATTTATATTATTGTTTTTAAGTCTTGAGTCAATTTATGACCTTAGGGAGTTTCTGTTTATCCATCTGTAAATTAACAGTTTTCAATGCCTTGTAAAATGGAGTATCTGTACAATGTTAGGACTAGAAATAGAGCCAATATTCTCCAAAATCAGGGTTCCATTGGCTCTAAGTTTGACACAACTCATTGAGGAATGAATAGTTGTAATTATCTTTGTGCTCTTCCTGTATCACGTAAGTGCCAGGTAGTTCTTGGAAGGCATGGGTCGGGGTGCCGTTTCCCCGTGTGATTGTGGGTATTCTCAGTCTGTGGCCATTGAATGGCCAGTGCGTGTTGACTGACAGGAAGGTACACTATCAGGCAATGAGAAGAAGAGGGACTGTATTTTAATGACCATATTTGAGCACTGTTTTGATTTTGGTGCCTACATACTATTGATTTCATGTCGTGAGTCCGAGAAGTAGGAAGCACATAAGCAAAGGAACACATCAGCACCTACATGTGTAGCACTTGGGCGTATGTGTATGATGAGCTTACACTTGTGAGCATGGTCATAATTTTTCCATAGGTGTGAAGCATGTGTTTCCTTCTCTCCCTAGAATGTAAGCCTCAATAATAAGGACCATTTTTCTTTATCTTTTGTGTCCCTCAGTGATCTCTGTTGAAATGTTGTCCAAATAGTGGAGATCTAGTAAATGCTCATTTAGGTTTTAACACACAGGAAATGGTTATTTAATTTTAAATGTCTTAACAAGTCCTTGAAATTGTGCCTACTGTATTGGTTTGAGAGGAGAAAAAAGCACTTTGATATGTTAACATTGGTAACAAATAAATTAGTGACATTTTTTAAAAACTAGACCAATTGTATAAGTCTAGGAATGACCAAATTTGAATCACAAAGTTACTGAACTATTCACTTCATAAGTCATAGGTAGAGAGTCACAGGATCTCTATTTTCAATAACAATACATGCTAACAAATACATGTTTCCAAAGTTGTGCTTAGATAGGTGTACACTTAGGGAAGAAATCAAATAAAATGTTAAAACAGGTGATGATTCTGCTAGGTCTTTTCAATCCTGGTGGTTAAAGTGAAGACACAATGAAAGCCTCCAACAAGGCGAGGGCCCTGCTGGACTTCAGGGCATGACTGTCCGGAGGAGAGGGAGGGGCGGTTTTTCCTCTTTCAAGTACAAGAGATTATGAATCCCAAATCCTGGGTCAAGTACAGTCACAAGTGCGCGCACCACTCTGCCGACTAAGTTGGAGATTATTTGAGAAGTGTAGCATTTTTCAGCCTTCTGGTAGTCCTGTTTGCTTCGTGGTGCTAAAGCTGAGACAAATTGAGACACGGACGGTTCACACTTTGTTTCTTATTTAGATGAGAGGTCTCCAGCTGCCCAGTACGTGGACCTGCTGCTGAACCCAGAGCGTTACACCGGCTACAAAGGGCCGTCTGCATGGCGAGTGTGGAACAGCATCTACGAAGAAAACTGCTTCAAGTAACTAGCAGGGGCGAGAGAGGAAGGGGCATGTTGGTGTCCTGCTGGGAAAAATTACAGAACAAACTCAGTTGTTTCATGTTTGAACTTTGTGGGGGTTTTTTTTTCAGGCCTCGATCTGTTTATCGTCCTTTAAATCCCCTGGCACCCAGCCGAGGTGGGTTTTTTAAAATACATTTTTATGCTTTTAGAGATTGTTTACAGAAATGTCTTTATTATAACTAAACTTAATTTGAGAAAGGTTTGAGCTGTTTTATATGTCGCTTAATTTGAATGATCAAAAGTATATTAAATGCTCTTAGTTAAGTCTCAAGATTACTACGTGTTTTCATTGAGCACCTGAGATGTGCCAGGCTGTAAACTAGGAGCTTTATGTAAAATTAGTTCAACTATGTAGGTAATCCATATATCAGCAGTTTCCCAGGGAGCTCTTCGAAACCTGGAAGCCCAGGCCCTAATCCTATGCCAACTGAGCCAAATTTCTGGGTTAGCCCCAGGTGTTGGTATTCTTTTACTCTCCAGGTGATTCCAGTATGCAGCCAAGTTTGAGAACCAAGGGCTGATGCGTGCTCCTCAAACTTAGTGTGCATGCCAGTCACCGTGAAGCCTTGTTAAAGGCAGGTTTTGACTCTCTAGGTCTCGGGTACAGCCCCAGGTTCGGGACGTTAGGTTGCCTGCAACCTGTACCATCTGAGAAGGCAACCGCTTGCCACCTCAGGCTACTGAGCACATGAAATTAAGTTTTATGTTTTATTTAATTTTAGTTTATTTAAACATAAAAACAGAAGCAATCTAAGATATATCTGCCATTAAATAGAACTTTATTGTTTTGGCAGGACCGCTTAAACTCTTGCTGTATTGTAGTGCATGTGTACCCCCTACTTTTTGCAATGTGGCATTAGAAAATATTTTATTAGAAATTTTTACTAGAAAAAATTTAAAACTACATGTGTGGCTGGCTTGTATTTCTGTGGGACGGCATAGCCGTAGACAGTTGGAGGTTAGTACCCCAAAACTTGGGGTACATCTTCAGTCTCTTCTCAAGAGGAGCTAAACCTAGGGAGCAGCCCTGTAACTGACTTGCCCTTCCAATGTTTTCTTCGGACCAGGGTGGTAAGGACTTGAATTTCCTGGTCGAGGTTTGTATCTTCAGGCATTTCTGAGAACCAAGGAGACTTAGGAGGGCTGAGCCAGTGGACTGCTCCTAGATGCTCCCTGGATCACGGTGTGCGTAGCATTGGTCCCCAGATTTGTCCTCACACTGTCTGCAGAGGGCAGCCAGCTGGGGAGGAGGCGCATGCATGGCTTCTCGCCCTTTGCTTCTTCGACTTCATAACTCTTCTGTTACCAACTAAAATGTTTTTATTACACAAGATTTTACAAAACTTAGAACAATACAAAAGTTACATAGACTAAAAAGGGAATATTCCCCCACCCCCGCCCTGCCTCCACACTCTTCCACAGGACAGTTTGGAACATTTTCGGACAGTTTTCCTATGATCACTTCCCTTTTTTTTGAGGATTGGAATTTTTAAAGTTTCTTTAATTGAGGTATAGGCGATGGATAACTATACTAGTTTCAGGTACACAGCATGATGGTTTGCTACTTGTATTTATTGTGACGTGATCACCACAGTGAGCCTAGTTAACATCCAGCACCACACAGTTAGAAATCTGTTTTGCTTGAGATGAGGACTTTTAAAATCTCTTAGCAACTTTCCAAGATGTAGCACAATCTTATGACCTGTAGTCACCTTGCTGTACGTTATACCCAGGACGTACTTATTTTGTAACTGAAGTTTGTGCTTTTTGATCTTCTTCACCCATTTGATCCCCACCTTTGGCAACCGCCCATCTGTTCTCTGTGTCTGAGGGTTTGGGGTTTTGGTTATCTTTTGTGTTTAGATTCCGCACATATCTGAAACCATGGTATATTTGTCCTTCTCTGTCTAACTTCTTTCGCTTAGGATAATGCCCTCAGGGTTCACCCATGTTGTCACAAACAGCAAGATTTCATTCTTTATTGATGGCTGAGT
This sequence comes from Macrotus californicus, assembly GCA_007922815.1. NCBI lineage: Eukaryota > Metazoa > Chordata > Mammalia > Chiroptera > Phyllostomidae > Macrotus > Macrotus californicus. The sequence goes on along the minus strand of VMDR010008321.1, from coordinate 12,722 downwards.
AATAGGATCACTTCCTTTTAAAGCGGCAAACATAGTGGTTCATTGAATAAGACCATCAGATCCTAAGAAATCCTTCACTTCCGTATTACGATGAGTCAGAGCTGTGAGACTGCTGGAGAACTCAGGAGGGAAGGCGAGGGCTACACAGAAAAAGAAGGAGGGGAAAGAAGAAAGAAGCAGGAAAAGGAAGATGAGGGAGGGAGTCAAGACTAGGGAAGGGAGAAGGCGGCTCCGTGGAGTTAGGAAATCGCTCTTGCCGGTGCTGTTTGTGCGCTGTCTCCATGGAAACTGCCGCTGACTGTCGACCTGCAGCGCTCACATTATCAGCTGTGTTTCTTCCACACTGTTCCTGAGCTACAACTGCTGGGCTTCTACAGCTGGCTTTCCAACAGCTTGGGAACCTTTTTTTTTTTTACAAAAATGAGATGCAGTGAGGGTTTCACTGATTACAGTTTGGAAAGAACTTTTGTCAAGGCGTGTGCGCGCCTGGGAGCAGCAATTTAAGAGACGAGCATCTCAGCAGGGAAAGGATGGTGTTGGAAAGAGCGCGCCCTGCACGGGATGATGACAGGAGCGACTTCCTGTATATTTGTTAGTTAATGGTTGACATCAGTGGTCTTTGTGATTATTTGTAGTTGCTTTCTGATGTTATTTATTGTGTGAAGAGTGAAAATGTACTTTTCACACAATGAACTTTTTTCTTGTACCTTTTGGGCTGTACCCTAAGAAGTCTCATTTGCAGGGCCACTGCACTGGGACCGAGGTTCATGGTGTAATTAGTAGTTGAGCCCACAGGAAGTTTTCATCCCACATTATAGTTGACAGGATTGGAATCTGAACTCTGTAATAAGACATTTTCTAAAATCTTGTCTATTGTTTTCTCTTTCAGGAGAAGATGATGGTGAGTTAAACTCTTGTGTTTTTGTTTCAAGTAGAGGAGATGTTTTTAATGATCAAAATTTGTTTTTTCCTCTGATTCAAAAGAAAGTGTTTATCTTATTTTTTTAGAAAATAGCTACCAATAAATAGTGACAAAAATTGAGTAGTTTTAGTAATATAAAGTTACCCTATGTTAAAAAATACATAGATCATTTTCCTGTAATGTTTGGAATGGGAACCATGATCATATGCCAGCCTCTCCATTTTCTGGTTATTGTATTCTACTGAAATATGCTCTGAAGGAACAGAAATTAGGATAGTCCGGCCAAATAATATATCTTGTGACTTATTTATTTTTTTATTGACTTTGAAATTTACAGCCTCAGTTATTATAATACTTACTCTGATGAATAATACTAATTTATCACCTGTGGGTTACTCAAGGTTATTGAATGACTGTTGGTCATAAGATACCTCCAAATGGCCTAAATACTTATTTCAAATGAATAATTATTTTAAATCTATGTTCAAGGGCATGTTGTTCATAGTGCTGTCGCGCAGGACAGAAGGATTTATAAAAAGTGATGCCTTCCCTCTAGGAGCTGACAAGTAGAACAGAAAGGATAAGCGGTACACATAATGATAAAGAAGTACTAGGTTGCAGGTTCAATCCCCAGTCAGGGCACATAAAGAATCAACAATGCATCAATAAGTGGAACAACAGATCAATGTTCCTCTTTCTCCCTTTTCCTCTCCCTCTCCCCACGCCCTTCCTCTTTCTCTCTAAACATCAGTAAGTAAAATTTTTTTTAAAAAAGAAGTACTACACATACATTACACAAATAGTCCATAATATAGCTCTGTAGAGGTGGCAAAATCGAATTCACTGGAGTGATCTGGGAAAGCTGAGGTCGTAGAATTGTGCTATTTGGAGAAATAGCATGGACCTAGGAGCTGAGAAGGGAAAAATCAAGCATGTTTGGGCAGACACCCTGTGAGCAGTAGGAAAGACTTTATATAGGGGCAAATGAGAAAGATGAGTAGAGGCCGGATTATTGAGAGTCTTGGGAGCTAACAAGAGCGTTGGCTGTTAGGGTTGTTTGAATAAAAAAGGGAGGTAATGAGGAACTATCCTTAGGATGTTGAATGAATGCATCTGTAGGAGGATGTTGGAGTTTTGCAGTGTGTGGACTCTCAGGAGGCACAGTAATTCCCCCTCATCTAATTTACCCCCTAGATTCCTCCTCAGTTCATCTGTGTGCTGGGTTTTCTTACCATGCTTTGCTTTTCTCAATCAAAATCCAATAAAATAAGGGTCGGTAACCTAGGAAGCGCATTAACTCTTTTCATTGTTACTGACTGTCACCTCATTTCTCAGAATGGCAGTGTTGGTCTGGAAACGGTTCTTTTACTGTTGGTGCTCAGATAAGCTGGGGCCCTCCTCCTTCTAGTCGTGTGCTCTGCTGGGGAGTCATCTTGAAAACGAAGGGATTTAAAAGTTGTCTCTTGAAAGTTAGTGGTCTTAGATAATTGAGGAAATATACCTAGCTTTACTGGATCAGGAAAAAATGGAATAATAATTAGATTTTTGTATTAATTATAATTCACTGTTTTTTTTCCTAAAATTTTAAATGAGTGCTATTGTTAATCATGAAAAGCAAACTTAAGGTTATTAAACTCTCCCCCGTACTTATGGGTGTGTAAGCCCTTCTAGTGAATAAGGTTTATGTAACATTTGACTAAAATGTTTTCTCACAAGTTTTACCAGTCAAAATGTCATTTGTAAGAACGTTCTTCTAATACTTAAGTTACTTTTGGGCTTTATTTTCACATGAAACAGTGGGCATTTCTAGAGATATTCCTTAATCTGTCATAAAAATATAGACAATTTATTCTGATATGTGCATGACTATTTAAATATTTTAACCTGGTTCTGTGTGTGTGTGTGTGTGCTCTTTTTTTCTTAAGGAGAATCTTTCTACACGTGGCTAGAAGGTAAACTATGGCTATGTTTAAATTTATTAGATTCTTGTAAGAAATGTCTTGAGTTATTTAATATATTTTTGTAAGTTTTAGGAGTCCTGGTCTAGACAACTCATTTTGACAGTGTTTGAAAGAAAATAACATATTTGAGGTTATTATATTTTGGGATGCAGTTATTTGAAAGGGCCAAGGCCAAAAGTCAGCATTAAGGAAACACATAGAGCAGACACTGTCACTGGCTCCCCAGGCCCCCCCCCCCACCCCTGCCCCCAGCCCCCCTGCCCCCCAGCCCCCATCTGCGTGGGAGGCTCCACCCAGCCACATCTAACAGCCACCACGCAGACCCAGTATTTCAAGTGGGACTTTTTACATGCGAAGGGCAAATGTGAATTCATAAGGTTTTAAACATGATTTTTTACACATGTTAATATAGTCTAAACTTGTCTAATTAAAGGATAAGCAGTATAGGTCCCAATATACCATATACTTTTGTATTATTATATTTTCTAATATTGAAAATATTAGAAATGTAAGATGTTATTAATGGAAAGCTGAAACACTCTAGGATTTTAACAGTTGGATATACGATGCTTTTAAAAAATTTATCAAATTGCCGTTAATGTATAAAACCAAAGGTTAAAATGTAATAATGAAAGATAAGAAAGTTGAATGATGTAGGAAAATTGGTATTTCATAGCCATAACCTGACAGGAACTCTACAGAGTTAAACTAAGTAGTACCTGAGTACTAGTACCCAAGTAGTGGTAATTCTGTTGTACCTTTGTCTTTACTGAGCTATGTGCATGTACTGCCCATTGTTAAGGTAACCGTTATTAATGCGCAGGTACTGCTAGGACTTGTATTGATAAATGCTTATGTGGGAGAAGATACCTTGCTCTGTCTAATTAGTTTTATTCTAAAGATACAGATTGTGAAAAGCAACATTTAGGTTCTAAGAGGTGGCCAGAGATTCTGAATATTGATAATGAAGGATGAGAATGACGTTTATGGGCGGTATTGGGTTCCAGGGTGTACTGTATCCACTACTCTTGTCAGATCTGACGGACAGGAGACCCTGTGGAAAGGACTCCTGTTTCCAGGCAACTGACTCACATTTCCTGAGGTTCAGTTTCCTCGTCTGGGGCACGAAAGTGACCATAGCCCACCCTCCAACTGTGAATGTGGGTCGTGCCTGTAAATCTTCCTTTGAAAACCACCAGGTACTGTATGTATGTCCACGTGCCAAATTACACAGAAAACCTCGCCTGTTTGAGAAAGGAAAAATTATATCAGTGTCCTCTAATCAATCCAGTTGCTGAAAATGAATTTGAATGAAATTAATTTTTTTAAAAAAACAGCCGCTTTTAAAACAGGGTAGTGAATTTGCTCTGTATTGTAAGGAATTTGCCTTTTTGCTTAAACATGTGACTCTGAAGCGGCTGCCTGGGCCCAGCAGCCTACAAAGTGGGAGAAGCTGTCCAGCCAGAGCTGCCTAAGTGTGTCGTGTGTCTGGCCGGAGAACCTTTTGCTGTTAGCATTTTGCTTGAAATTACCTGATTTTCACGTTTATGGAAGTACATTTCCACTCCTCCCTTCTCACTGTCCCCCACTCATGCTCAGTAAGGGCTTTCGTGGGCTTTGCCCATTAGAATTGCCTCCTAGGCTTCACGGTCTCATTTCTGGGCCTCTGCATCTTCACAAGCTTTGCTTTGCCTGTTCCCCCCTCTCTAGACTTTAGACATTTTCCTGGATATAAGTCAGTGCTGGGGACAGAGGTGCAGGGAGGAAAAGATGGTGAACAAACATCAAATCGGATTGTTTTGCTCTCTGATAATAGAGATTAGAAGTTTTACTGGAGGAGAAGTTAGTACCTAATATCTTACCAAATTAAGTCAGATAGTATACCTGGTTACCATAAACATTCCAAATTGGCCATATACTTTTAGGAGGAAGATACAAAACAGAATTTAATTTCTACATTTTGGTCTCCATCCATGACAGTGGGGATATTTTAGCAAAATTCTGAATTAGGGAATGAGATCTCAAGCTATTGTTAAGCCAAACAAGACTTGATAATTACATCTGCTTTAGTTTGACCTAAACCATGAAAAATATGTGCTGTTGCCTTCTGGGTAACATGGGGACCTGCCAAGTCATCCAGAGTGTTTGAACGACCAGGAGCCCACACTTTCTGTCTTATTCTGTGTCCAGTTATCATTTGGTCCACTCTGTTTGGAAGTCAGAAGCTTATATTCTCACCTAGTGAGAGAATCTTGATCCAGTTTTTTCCTAATATTCTTTGATTTATTCATAATGTCCTTGAATCTTAACTTTAAAAATAAGCACATGTACAGTATCTTCAGTATTTCTGTTATCTGAATGGATGTGATGTCTTTTTCAATATTTTTCTGAATAGGTTTATGTCTGGAGAAAAGAGTCTTCTACAAGCTTATATCGGGACTTCACGCTAGTATCAATTTACACCTATGTGCAAATTACCTTTTGGAAGGTAATCAGATTTTTACATGGAGATTTTGGCCTCTATAGTGTGAAAATTGTTGGGAGGGGATATATATTTTCTATAGAGAAAAAAATCCTATCTGTTAAAAGTATATCATGTATTTCTCTTTCTTTTTAGAAACCTGGGGTAAACCTAGCTGGGGACCTAATATCAAAGAATTTAAACGCCGCTTTGACCCTGTGGAAACCAAGGGAGAAGGGCCAAGGAGGTTAAAGAATCTGTACTTCTTGTACTTAATTGAGCTGCGAGCTTTATCAAAGGTGGCCCCGTATTTTGAGCGCTCAATCGTTGATCTTTACACTGGAAACGTGGAGGACGATGCCGACACGAAATCCCTCCTCCTGAGTATCTTCCAGGACACAAAGTAAGGACCAGGCCGTGCGCTGAGACCTCCCCCTGGGTTTGAAAGAGGCAGCGCTTGAAATCCGACATAAGCCGGCTTCTTCCAGTTACTAGAAAGGGGAGCGTTGGAATAGAGAAGGGGGTGGTGGACAGAACAGCAGTCTTCAAGATTTTTTTCTACAAATGTTAACTGAAAATCACCTGTAACATAGCATTGCAGTTCCACGCTTGAGAATGGGCTGTATTTTAAAATATAATTTTAAATTTAATGCCACTTTAATGCTTTTACTACCAATTTCATAGCCTTCCAGTTGCTATTTAAGTTCAGATGACATCATATGTTACGGTGTCTGTAGACGCCTGAGGGAACATCATTAGCCGTGCCTTCTACAATAGGACCTTTTAAAAAACGCTGGGTCTAAAACTTGGGTTTACTTCTTGTTATAGTGAGCAAGGAGGGATGCGGGATTCAGAAGTGCTCAATGTAAACTCTGCATTACATTTTAAAAGGTGCTTTAAAATGTTAAGATGATGTACATTTTTCACATAAATCGTTTTTAGTTATTTTTTAGATTATTTTTCATACATTTACAAGATTCTTTTTAAAACATTACAAGCTTATACATTACAAAGCTGTCTTTATCTGGCTTTAGTCTGTCATTGAATGGTTTACATGTGAACTTGTCACTTTCCTGTTACTAACCCTACATATGAGTGAATTATGAATTTAAATATTTGTAGGGCTAACCCACTGTACCGGAGTGCTGATATACAGCTTAGTTTTTGTCTGCAACTTAACGATGTTGTCCTCCCATCAGGTCCTTTCCCATGCACTTTGACGAGAAGTCCATGTTCACAGGTGACAAAAAGGGGGCCAAGTCATTGAAGGTAAAATGTTCTGGACTGTGGGACAGGGTGTGGGGAAGTTTACTGGCTGTGTTTTAACCCCGTTTGCCTGCACTGTCCTTCCCCAGCCCTCCTGTTGGAGCTGGTCTGATTGGGCTCCCTGTGAATGACCCAGCAGCCCCTCCGCCACACTCCTTTCTCCGTTCCTTTCTCGTTTACCAACTGCTTGGCGAGCCCTCAGCCACTGCTGTGACCAATGAGTATGGCGCCTTTGTCTCTAAGGGCAGTGTTCCAAGAGTTTTCTTACTCTGAAATCAAATTGTGTTTAATCTACGTGGAAGGCAATAAATAGTATATTTTTCTAAAGGTTCTTTTATGGAATGTTAGTAATTTATGAAACTCAGGTTTGTGTCCTTACGGACTAACATAAAAGGCAAAGATTACCTGTAACCTGAGATATAAGGAGAATATAGTTTGGGAACATTATAAAGTATCATATGAGGAGGTCTTTGTTTTCCTTTGCTTACAGTAAGTATAGTGAGGAATACATTGTACCCTTAAAATGTCATGAAAGTATTTGAAATTGGCTAGCAAATAGTCCTCTAGTACAGCTCCACAATCTTTTTATGCAATTCCAAAATCCAGAAGGCTCCAGAAACTGAATCATGTTTCTTGTTTTTGGTGTAAATTAGTTAGCAAAACCTAACTTGAATTGACATAAGAATATTTATAGTCTTTTGAAAAAATTCTGCTTTGTGTAAATATTCTTAGATATTTGTGTAAATATTCTCACAGAAGCTTTAATATATTTGATTACGGGGTATTGCCACATACTCTGGAGAAGTGTTTCTTAATAAATAGTGAATGCACTGTTTCTGAAATCTGAAAAATTCTGAAACACATTCGTCCCCAAGATATTTTAGATGTGGATATACTACATGAACTAATAAGTTAGCATTGAGTGGTCTCCACTGGTAAGAGTTTCTTGGTATTTCTGAAATGAAATAATTTAGACACCCGACATTTTAGTTTTGGAAGGCTGTTTTGTTTCATGGTTGTTTTAGAGGTATATTGCTATTTTGGCATTTAATATGATGATTCATTTTTTTCATCTAAAATGCTTGATTCATTTTTGTAATGCTTCCTATTTTTTAAGTATTTATACAAATATTACACTTTGCACATGCTAAGTGGAGGCAGCTGTGAAGTCCCGAAAAGTAAAAACTGGTATTACTTACTTTCGTCTTGGTGCTTTGCATACAGTTGCCCTTCGGTGCAGTTTGTTGAATTAATATGTGGAATGAATTTTCTAAGTTTTCATTCATTTATGAATTTTCTAAATTTTCATTCTGTACAGTTTCAAATAGTTTTCTTCTTCACTGTTGAAAAACAACTCATTCACTAAAACTTCCAAAGTTTTACTTCCTATAATTCAGACACCGGCAGTTTCATTTTAAATGTGTAATTAGAACGCAAATATTTTCCCCACGTTAGGAGGAGTTCCGGTTACACTTCAAGAACATCTCCCGTATAATGGACTGCGTCGGATGTGACAAATGCAGGCTGTGGGGGAAATTACAGGTGTGTGTCATCTTCTGTTTGAAACTCTTACTGACCTTACACCTTTCCACTGAGGAGCCGAAACTTTTTATTAAAGGCCCTCATTGTTCACTGAATTACAGATCTGAAGTGTGGTTTTTCTGTATTATTGATGAAAAAAGTTAATATTAAACTCAGTGGCTTATATGTGTATGTGTAAGGACGTTTTTCCTGCCCTGTTACTACTCTATGTTAATGATTTTGGGTTAGTTCATCTGTTTCTGTTGATACGATCTCAAATTCATTTCTGAAGGTGGTGGTTATAAACAGAGTATGTTAGCATTTTATATACCTATATAAAAGGTAAAGTGTAGTTACAGAAAAAGACTTGATTATGAAATTATGGTTACTGAGTTTGTTTTAATGATCAAAAGGCTGCTAGTCACAAAGTAAGAAAGCTCTGCCAAGCTTCACAATCAGTCTAAAGTTCCCTGTACGTCCTATTTGAAAAGGGTTGATGTTTTCTATGTTTTTTTTTTCCAAAGACAAGTCAGAAAATCAAGAGACAGAATTATTTTAATGGAGGCTACACAGAAATTAGATTTTTTTCCTTTAGTGCTAATAATTAAGAAATTATTCAGTGTTGGTATCACTAATAATGTTTGAGTGGCTAGGGGCCGTAAAGGATGCTTTCAAGATTACACTTTGAACATTGTAATCCTATTGTCATATTTTCTAGGTAAAAAGAGGTGTCTTAGTACTTTGGAATAGTACAATATGCGTAAACTATTCAGCCGAGATAAATTTATCATGTGCATGGTCCGTTAGGAAGTGGAAACTGCACTTTGCATAGTTTAATAACATGGTGAAGTTCAGTTCGTATGCATTTCCCAACTGCGTCTCAGTAACTGGGTATTCCTGTCAGCTTTATAGTGGTTATGGTATGATTTTGATTGTAAATTTATCACTATTTTCTTTAGACTCAGGGTTTAGGAACTGCCCTGAAGATACTATTCTCTGAAAAAGAAATCCAAAAGCTTCCAGAGAACAGCCCGTCGAAAGGCTTCCAACTCACTCGACAGGAAATAGTTGCTCTTTTAAATGCTTTTGGAAGGTAAGGGGGGACTGGTTTCTCTGCTGCTTTCAGCCGACTGCAAGGCCCTCTCTGCTGAGGTAGTTTGTGTTGTGGACAAAGAGAAAACTTTTATCATACATTATCATGCCTGTACTCAAAAGCCAGTTTCTCTACAGCTCACAGCACTTCTGTGTTTGCCCCTGTTTTTCAGTTTGCCTTTCAGTTGCGTGGGGAGGATGTTCTTCCCTAATATTATGCCCCTTAGCTGGCCATCTGGAGCATCCCTTGTTCCAGTACAATAGCTGTCAGAGAGCTTGGGGGAGAGATGCCGAAGGGAACAGAGATTCCACCTTTCAACTGCTCTTATTTCTTAAACCCAGGAGGTGTTTTTCTTCTGCTCATTCTTACCCCACTTTTTGTGTATACAGATATATAGTCTGCTTTCTGTTTATACCACAGCTGGTTTCAAAAATAATTTGAATTTGCCTATAGAGATACATGCAGTATCAGCTGAGTAATACAGAACAAAAGGAACAGAATTAGAGAAAAATAATACTAAGCTGCCCTGGGAAAAAATGCAAAAAAGGCAACCTAACAAAGAATTTTTTAATAAATGGAGAACCAAGTGGTGCAGAGATTATTTCTTATGTTTCCTTAAAAATGCATTTTGAAGTTAAAAAGAGGCAGTTAAATTAAAAATAAATTAGTTGCCCAGTCCCTGTCTTAATAGCAAAGGTTTCGCTTGTTGCCTCCCTGTATTTGAAGATGACAGTGTAAGCAGAGGTTTCAAATAAGATAGACACAGAATGTCTATCTGTAATTGGCATTTCCTGAAAAATTCAGTCCACCCACTGATGAGGCCTGTAGTAAGGTAAAACAGGGGTAACTGAATTAAATTTATTTAAAGTGCAATTTAAATGAAAAAGATTTTAAATAATCTAAATCCAAATACAAGTAAATTGAGAAGGATGCAGATGTTAACTTCCTCAGAGTTTCTCACAGAGAGTATTGACTGCCACCTTTCTGCTCTAGTTCTACTGGACAGCCGGGTCTTAGCTCCGTTGTTCTCTAGAGGGTGCTGGACTCAGAGCCAGGGCCGCACCCTGCACTCAGAATGTGAGTGCAGGCAAATTGCATCACTCTTCCCATTGTCTGCTCGTTCTGCTAAGTGAGGTGGACACAAACCTTCCTCACAGAGTTCCCCTGAAGATACAAGGTGATTGTATACGACGGCACCTCTCAAACCCTAAGATGCTGCCTGAATCCATGGCAATGTGGGTGTTGGTGGGGATGATTCACAAACACCATTGGGTGGTTAGTGCACTTCTCTTTTTTCTGACTAGACAAGATAGGAGAAATCTGTCTTCTCTTAGGGGTAATGACACAGGGTGGGCCAGTCACACAGAAAGATACAGCCTAATCTCCTTTTTCTCCCCAGGGAAAAACAAAGAGTGGTTAGCCATTCTCCTTTTACATTCAGTTGAGCTGTATTGTTTCCTTCATATAGATTCTCTACATTTCTTACTTCTCCCTTAATGAATGTTACAGTTTTTCTTAATAATTAATGGGATCCATTAACTTCATTATATGTTCCACTTAATTATCATACTATTTAAATAATAAATTTTGGCTATACTGATGCATAAAATTAATGTTAACTTTGGGGAGTATGTGCATTAGTTTTTCTTAAGTGGATTGGTGGTTTTCTCTGTCTGACAACTTGTTTAATACAGTTAATACCCACTTAATACCTCAGGGCATCCAGCACAACATGGCTTTGTCATGTGATGCTTGTGAGCAGAGACATACAATGAACCTCCTCTTTGGTTCTGGCCACTGAATCCTGGAAAATGTGGTTTCTTTATCTTGACTGCTCTGCAAGTGTCTTTCCTATACTCGTAGCCATTTTTTGATAGTTTCATCATTTATATCACATGGTTTATTTTCCAGGGAACAGACAGATATGGCATATAAATATACCTGTTGGATATTACAGTATATTTTAGTGCCTCTCTAAAAGGGTAAAGTAATAGGAGGTAGACGCAGGCACACTGTGTACCTTCCTGTCTGTCTGAGAATAATACTGGAGAAGGTGGAAACCTCTCTTGGCTGATAAACCGGGAGGTCTGGACAGCACCTCCCCAGAGGCTGCACTGCAGTGCAGGGCAGCTTGTGCTCCTGGGAGAGGGGACACCCATAGTTAATCTGCCCAGTAACCTTTGGGTTCTCTGATCCTCTCTCTGCCCAAACCAGACTTGGAGTGTGGTCTCTACATTCTGAGCATGTCGGCTATTTACTAAGCTCTCTTCTTTAGTCAGTTAGGCCTTGGGCTCTTGACTGCATCTTCATGTATATTTTGGCAGGTTGTTTTTTTTAACAGCTGCTTTGTTGAGGTACAAAATATGATTTTATACATTTATTTTGTTTAATAACCATAACCTGTTTTTTCCTAATAATTAAAATCTGCTTCAATCCTTTCATATTCTGATGATTAGAGTAAGAACTCATTGTCTATTAATCCCACAACCTGTCAGGTATAAAGACAATGAATGGTTTTGAGACCTTAGAGAGCCGGGATTTGTTGAGCGGCCATGCGGTATTGGATCTGAGAAACTGGTTAGAATGCACCTACCAGCTGGCTCCCGCTGGGAAAGAACTTGATCTATTTGAGCCTCAGCTCTCCCGAAATGTAAAATCAGGGTTAATTTTATCTACCTTGTAGGATTTTCTTTTTTTACAGTTAATGAGGTTATATGGTGACATGCTAGAACATTACCTGGCATATCCTAAGCTCTGGGTATAAGAAAAGTTATCATTTATTACATACTTAGAGTAAAGAAAGGAGCTGACTACTGCATACTGTATTATCCTTAGTTATAGAAAGAAAATGTTAGATATTTATTGTATCCACCCTGAATTGTACATAAGGATAATTGAGCTTATAGAATTATTTTATGGTTCCCATTCCAGAGTTTTACTGCTGGACCTAGGACCTGAAGCATTTTTCCTTATTTATTTATTAAACACCATAAATGTGGGATTCAGCAGTAGGCGATACAAACAGAATCTTTACCTTTAAAGATTTTGGAGCTAACAGTATAAAACAAATTAGTGTGTTTGGGGAGCAGCAAGAAAGGAGCAGACATTTGGGGAGAAATGTGCAAAATGAATTTATAGACTAAGTGTACATGTTTTGAGGTTCTTTCTGGTAATGAATTACTCTTATCACTATTCCTGTCATTAATCTATTGATAATAAGAAGTAACTAGCTTCCTTGGCCCCTTCAAAACCAAGACTGAAGAACCATAGCCCTGTGTTTTATTAATGCTTAATAAGAAATTACAGCATACTTAATTTAAAATGAAAGCTTCAGTGTTGAATACATTCTTTGATTTTGGATTTTGCTTTTGAATTATATCTCATGTACAATATCGATCATTTGAAATATGTGCATATCACACTAGCTGTACTAATATGCTTTTTTTTCTCCAATAGGCTTTCCACAAGTATAAGAGAGTTACAGAATTTTAAAGTCTT
>VMDR010008320.1:0-37044 GCA_007922815.1 Macrotus californicus | reverse complement strand
TGACCATGTGCTATGTGCGCGTTTTCGGCACGGCACCTCGTACAGCGGGAGTGTCGCGGCGGAAAGAGCGCTCATGTGGAAAGGGTTAAATATAGAAGAACAAAGGTTAGAATTACTACAGATTTCTTGTCAGAAACAATATAAGCTGGAAGACATCAGAACATCTTTAAAGGCTAAAGAAAAAAATGTCAGTCTAGACTTCTATATCTAGTGAAAATATTCTTCAGGAAAAACCCGAAGCATTTTGAAATACACTAAAGCTGGGAGAATTTGTTTCTTACAGATATGCACTATAAAGAAATATTAGAGAAGGTTCTTCAGGCAGAAGGAAAATGACACCAGATGGAAACTTGGATGTATACATAGGAATGAAGACCACTGAAAAGGGGAAACAAAAAAGAATTTTTTTTATTTTTTTTAAAAAGGTAATTGACTGTTTAAAAGCAAAATAAACCTGGTATTGTGGAGTTTATAACATATCTAGATGTAAAAAGTAGGACAGTAATAGCATGACAGTTTGGAGAAGAGAAAACAAAACTCCCCAATATTTTCTTAACTCTTTTGCAAGTTGATTGGTTATACGATTGTGTTCTGGCCAATGTGGTATGAGCAGAAGTGGTGTGTGCTATTCTCAGGAGATATAAAGAGAGAAGATAAGTCTTTTTTCTCTCTCTCTTCCTTCTTCTTGCCTGGAATTCTGGCTGAGGCTCCAGAAATTATCTTGAACCAAAAGGTAACCTTTGGATATTGGAGAGTGACTTTTCCTTCCCTGGATAATGAAAGAGCAACAAGATCTAAGGAGCCTGGTTCTCCAACACTGTGGATTGCCAGGGCAAATCTGGATTGAGCCCTGGATATTTTACAGTAAGAAAAAGAATTTATCTTGTTAAGCTACTGTTATTTGGAGGTTTTCCCCAACCCAGAGCTGAATGCAATTCTAAGTAATATGGTTAGCTGTTTGAAAGAGCAATGCAGTTGGTAAATCTCTGACCAGATGATCTAAAAAAAAAAAAAAAAAAACGAAGAGAAAACTGGTGTAGCTCTTCATATCATGCCCCTCTTCTTTCTTGGAGAGTGAATAAAAACTTTATTCTCTAAAAAGAGAGAGAGAGAGAGAGAGAATATACACAAAAAGTATGAAGATTTAAAAAGGGGATATAACCATAAATACAGCAACTACAAAGATAATAAAAGACTTTGAGAAATTTATAGTAATAATTTTCACACTCTGAAAAAAATAAATAAATTTCTAGAAAAAAATCACCAAAACTAAGAAAAATCAGGCTGAAGACAAATACCTGTACACTGATGGTGTTCATAACAGCCTTATTCACAATAGCTGAACAGTTGAAACAACCTGGATGTCCATCGACAAATGAACGTGGTCTACCCACACAATGAAATATTATTCCACCTTAAAAAGAAATGAAATTCTGAGACACTCTAAAAACATGGGTATACCTTGAAGACATTATGCTGAGTGAAATAAGCCAGGCAGAAGGGTAAATATTGTATGGTTCCTCTTATATAAGGTACCTAGAATGGTCAAAGTCACAGAGACGGAAAGTAGAATAGAGACTACCAGGGACTGGGGGCAAGGAGGAAATTGGGAGTTACTGTTTAATGGACACAGAGCTGCAGTTCAGGAAGATGAAAAAGTCTGGGGTTGGATGGTGGCGATGGCAGCATAGCAATATGAGTGTTCTTAATACCATCGAACGCTACACACTTAAAAATGGTCAAAATGCTAAGTTTTGTTTTATATATTTTACTGGAATATTTTTTTTTCTTTTTCGGTGTTTTAGAGCAGGAGGATTTTTCAGGATAGCTGAACTTCCATGTTGCTAGAAATGGAATGCTGGCTCTGACATTCTAGAACATCAAGGTTGATGACTTCTGCTCTGTGTTCTATTTTGGTGTCATTGGAAGAAGTAAAGGGTGTATATATATGATTTTATAGCAATTAGCAATTAGGAAGGGCAGGCATAACTTCTGTTCCCAGCAGGAAGCCTATTAATAAAGAAGAGAGAAGCCCCTGGAACTAAATGACTCCACCTCGCTACCAGGAAGCAAGCCCTGGCCGTTTTCTTTCCTGAACTGGCAAGTGAAGCCTGCTCAGGGTTACTAACCAAGGTCAGCTTTTAGAGATTCTGGTGGGGATGACATCATTTGGCACCAGGCTGTGAGCAGGGCTCCTGGGTAAAACTAGCTTCCACTACCTGCCTTTCAGAGCTTCTGTCTGTGGAATGCTGTTCTTTCCCGATAGCCCCTGCGTTCAGAATCACCTGAGCCTCAGAAATGTACCAGCAGTCCTCTTTGCAGCCCTGCACATTCCAGGTGCCTGCGTAGGGAGGCCACGCCCAGATTCCACAAGAGAGCCTCAGCTGACCCAGCTCCTTCTGCTCACCCTCCACACCTTTTCAAGTATTTCTGCCTTGTGACTGAGCCACGTGTCCATATTTGTGCGTAATGTCACTTCTTCTTCATCCCAGGCACACGTCTGCAATGAGCCTGGTTCGGCCTTTGGCAGTAGTTACAATGGTGGGAGTCTGTCAGTGTGCTCTGTGCAGCGCCTCTTCGGCAAGGGCAGCTCCAGGCACCCACACTTTGCCTCATGACTCTTCGAAAGCCTCTGAGTCTCTTCTCCACATAGCTCAAGTTGCCTGACCTGCTTCATTGTCTCATGTTCCCTCTGCACTGCAGCCCAGCTGGCCTGCTCAACCTCCCCAGCACAACCTACCTGCCAGCGCCTCTGTTTGGGATGTTTGGCCTTGCGGGTCCTGGCCACAGTCTAATGCCCCCTCTATGTTAGAGTTCCCTGGAGAAACAGGACAACTAGGATGTGTATCTAGTAGATGGATAGATGGATAGATAGACCTAGATCTATCACTCTTTTCATCTATATCTATCTACCTAGCATCTACCTACGGAGAGATTTATTTTAAGGAATGGGCACACCTAATCATGGGGACTGGCAAGTCTGAAATTTGCAGGGCAGGTAGAAGGTTGGAAATCCAAGGAAGAAGAGATGTTGAGTCTAAAAGATATCTTTCAATAAAATGCAGTTAACCTTTTAAACAGTGCTGGGCTTGCCCTTTCCTGTCCTGCCTGGGTTGGGTTGTGGTTTTCTCTGACCCTTCAGCCTGTGCCCTTTCTCTGTCCCCATGCCTCCCACACAGCCATCCGCCCCTTTCCCTGGCATGCTGACTCTTCTCTTCCCCTGATGGCATTCGCTTGGACCGATGGGAAAAGTCATGAATATGTGAGTCAGATTTGGGTCCTGTTGTAGACAACTCCTTTCCTTGTCGGTGATGTTGAATAGTTCACTTAAGCTCTCTGAACCTCAGTCTTCTCTTCGTGAAATGTTGTTGCGTGCCCATCTCTTTTACAAAACTTTAATTAAATTTATTGGGGTGATATTGGTTACTAAATTTATATAGGTTTCAAGTGTGCAGTTCTATAATACATCATCTGTATATTGTATTGTGTGTTTACCACCCAAAGTCAAGTCTCCTTTTGTCACATTTATCCCCCCTTTACCGTCTTCTAAAAAATATGGAATGTGTCACAAATTTGCATGCCATCCTTGTGCAGGCTTTATATATGCTAATCTTGATATCATTCCAATTTTAGTGTATGTGCTGCTGAAGTGAGCACATGTGCCCATCTCTTGTCACATGTAAAGTACCCGGCACAGAGTGTATGCTTCATTTATTTTACTTCCTTTTCTCTCCACGACCAGGTGCTACCTCGTCCCCTCATGTCGGCCCCTCTTCCCAGCCATGAACATGGATCGGAAGACTCAATATTGGTATGTTAGTCAGGATTCTCCCGAGAAACAGAACCAATAAAATGTGTATTTATAGAGAGAGGTTGTGGGGCCTGGAAAGTCTGAAATCCACAGGAGAAGCCGGCAGACTGGAAATTTCAGCAAGTCGATGTGGCAGTCAAGTCTGACGTCAGTCCAAGGCAGAATTCCTTCCTCCTTGTGGAGCCTCAGTCTTTTCTCTTGGACTTACTGGATGAAGCTCACCACATTATGGGGGGTAGTGTGTTTTCCTCAAGTCTACTGACTTAAATGTTAGTCACATCCAAAAATACATTCCTAGCAATATCCAGACTGATGCTTGACCAGACAACTGAGTACCATCGTCTGGCCAAGTTCACACCTGCTGTCAAGGTTCACCTCTGAAGTCGATGGCTTATCATGGCTGGCATTAGTTGAATGTTTACTACAGACCAGGTACTGTGCTAAGTGCTTTCTTTGGCTTGTTTGATTTAATTCTCATAACAACCACATGAAGTAGTTTTTATGTTGATTCTCAGTTTATAGAGAAGAGAGCTGAGGTTGAGAGAGGTTAAGTAACTAGCCCAAGGTTGCACAGCAAGCTGTGAAGCTGGGGTTTGAAGCCAGGAAGTCCCACTGCAGAGCCCACTGATTTAGTCTCACACAATCCTGCTGCCTCTTCCAGAATCTTCAAGAGACTCTGTCCCCTTCCCTGGACTCTACTTGGACTCGCAGGTCTCCAAAGCATTTTCTCTCTTCTATGCATGTCTTATTGCCATCCCTGCTTGTTGGGAGCAGGTAAAGGGTTTGTTGAATAACTGAAGTCCAGAATTGCATGTTCCCCGGCATCTCTGACCTCCACCTTGAGCCAATGAGGAAGGAGGGCAGCCAGTTCCCTACCTTGCTCCTATCCCAGCAGCCAGGGCACTCCTGCATGACCACCTTTCCTGCCTGGGCACTGGTGGAGTCACACCTGCTGCAAATGGCACTGTGACCACAGGCTCAGCTGATAAGGAGTCAGGAGGAAGCCCAGCTCTGGGCTCTGGCGTCAAAGCAGATTAGTCCTTTGTAGGACACGGTAGCCTGGCTGCAGCAGAAGCGATTAACGCAACTTCCGCCTTCTTGGGATACTTGAGTGGCCCAGGAATGTGATTTTAGGATATCCTGGTAACACAGCCTTAGCCCTATAGAATTAGTGTCTTTTCCAACCTCCCTGAATCTCAGGACACACTGATTCTGCCTGTCCGGCTCAGTGCTGTGCTCACTCACTGCCCTGGGAACCAGCAGGCTGGCTCTCTTTCCCGATTCCTTTTCCCGATTCCTGGATGACTGGCTACCTAGCCTTGGCCCTGCCACTTGTGCATTCAAGGCCTGTCTTGTTCCAGGGTTGTTGCAGGAGCAGCGACCACCACACCTCTGAAGAACATGGTGACACTGTAGGCCTAAACCTGCCTCCTTCCTATAGTGGGTCAAAGAGTGTCCTCTCAAAAGATATTCCGACTCCTGATTCCTGGTATACCTGTGAATGTGACCTTATGTGGAAAAAGGGATCCTTATAGACAGACATCACTAACCTAAGGATCTTGAGATAAGATCATCCTGGATTGCCTAGGTTGGCCCTAAATCCAACAACAGCTGTCATTATAAGAACGAGGAAGAGAGAGATTAGAGATCCTGAGACAAAGGAGGCCATGTGGGGATGGAGGCAGAGATTGGAGCCGTGCAGCCCCCTAGTCAAGGATTGCCAGGAGCCCCCAGAAGCTGGAAGAGACAAGGAAGGATCCTCCCCTAGAGCCTCTAGAGGGAACATGGCCCTACTGACACCTTGATCTTAGACCTCTGGCCTCCAGAACTGTGAGACAATAAATTTTTGTTGTCTCAGGCCACCAAATTTGTGGTAATTTTTATAGCAGCAACAGCAAACTGACACATCCCCTAATTATGGGCGTGGGATCCAGAGTACAATACTGGCCCTGCCCTGGATTGAGAGCCTGATCCTGGCCAGCCTGTGGCCTGGCTGCTCAGCACCTTGTATGTACCAAGGACCCAATACCAATTAACAGGAGGGACTGGATGGAACAGAAGTAAATTGAGTGTAGCTGAGTTAAAAGATGGCATTCAGGGACTCACCTGAATTCAAATCCTCCCTGTAATATTTGTTGGCTAAACCTTTGTTTCCTTAAAAGATAGCGACCACAGGGGTAGTTATTACTGTCAGGGTGGAACAGAGGGAATAGCAGGCTGGGAAGTTGGGGATTCTACAGCACCCCTGTCATGGACTGGTTCTGTGACCTCCAGTGCCTGCCTCTGTGCGAGGGGCCAATGTGTCCTATCCCTGCGCTCCATAGTACTGTTGTGAGAATCAGAGGAACGAGTATAGTTGTAAGCCCCTTGCACACTGTAAAATATTTATTTTTAAAAATAAATTTAAAAAATTATTGATGAGGAAGAGAGAGAGAGAGAGAGAGAGAGAGAGAAATGTTGATCTGCTGTTCCACCTATTCATGCACTCCTTGGTTGCTTCCTGTATGTGCCCTGACCAGAAACCGAACCTGCAACCTCGGCACAACAGGACTATGCTCCAACCAACAGAACCACCCAGCAGGGGCTGTAAAGTATTTTATAAACCCAGGAGATTTGTATTATGATTTACATGATGATTTTCTGTGTCCTGATGCATTTACACTCTAGTCCATGTGCCTTTGTGTAACTCAACAAGGGGCAGGGTGGGGGGCTTCCAAGCTACTTATCCCAAAGTGAGTCATGGTTGTCAGCCCGGTAGCTTCTGGTAGCTCAAAGTGGAGACCCTCACTGATGGATGGATTGATAAGGTGAACCTCTGTGTGAAGGAGGACAAGGAAGAGATGAGGTCACTGAGGCTTTCTGAGAGCTTTTTCTGAGTTTGTATGGACACATTCTGATTTGTCCTGCATCTGATGGAAGTTCTGTGCACATCATAAATGGAGAGGAAACCCCAGGGATCTGCTGCCTGAATTGGATGGATGGAGAACTCTGTTACATCTATCTTGTATCTGGCACCTTTATGCTTCCTGGGGGTGGAGGAGAAGGAATCCAGCACTCTCTAGTGACTGTCCTCTAGGTCTTAGCATTATGAGAATGTAGTTATCCTCCTTTGTAGGACTGTCATCAAGCCTAATCGAGTCCATGTTCCCTACCAATCACTTTCACATGACATCTTCCCCAGCTACTACACATCTCTTCAAGACAGAGATGTACAACACTGCGAATGTACTAAATGCCACTGAATTGTGCACCCACGGCCTAACACACAGTGCCAGGCACATGGTCCTCAGTCTGAAGGGTTTTTGGAATGACTCATGCTCTAACCTGGAGATGGGGGAGGCTCTGGCAGTTTATAGGTTTCAACAGCTGGTCGTGTAGCCCAGCTGCTTTCAGAAGACACACAAGAGGGAAGGGGGCAGGGTGTATCATTATCTGTGTCTAAAAATCTGATAACTAGTGAATATGTAAATGCTAAGTCACTACAAACAGGGGGTGGAATGAAATGATTAGGGGAGGGGAGGAAAGCACAGAGAGCCCATCTCTCAGATTATTGAGGGAAACTAGGAAGTAGGGCATTATAAATGGTGCATGATAAACAGGGAGAGCTGTCTCCAAGGCCTTCCTGTCCAGCTGTGTCAGGATGTAGAAGATGGTGGGGTATATAAAAGGCCACCATAAGGCTTGTGAAGGCTGGTGCCAGGGCTGTTCAGAGTATTGTGGCTGTAGGAGTCTGATCTGGTTTTGATTGGCTGCCTCTTGCATTCCTGGGGACCGGCCCACAACCCAGGCACGTGCCCTGACTGGGAATTGAACCCATGACCTTTTGATTCCTAGGCCAGCACTCAATCCACTGAGCCACACCAACTAAGGCTTGATCTGGTTTTGAATCTGAACTCGGTCCCTAGCCTTTATGTGACTTTGGGCATGTCACTCTTCAACCTCCAGTTTCACATCTCTAAAATAGGGACAATAATATCTACCTCAGAGGGTTGTGGTAAGGACCAACCAGATCACAAGTGAAAGTGTCCAGTGGTTTCTGGCACTTACAACGTGTTCAGTGTAAGTTTACTATTTTTTTTCTCACTTTCTGACTTGGACAGTGTACTCTTCTGACCTCTCAGTTTCTTCATCAGTAAAAATGGAATACGTGAGGGTGCCTGGCACACAGTTGATGCTCAGTAAGGGTTTGTTTTTATTTTTAACCTTCTTCCTTTACTTTGACAAAACTTTAGACTTAAAGTTGCAAAAACACTGGAGTTCCCCTGTACCTTATATCCAAACCTCCCCTAATGTTGACATCGTACATAAGCATAGTACAAAGATCAAAACCAGGAAATTAACCTTGGCGCAATGTGATACTGTTAACTGAACTGCAGACCTTATTTCTTTGTCCTTTTCTGTTTCAGATTCCAAAACAGGATCCGGTGTTCCATTTAGTTGTTGCATCCCTTAATAATTTTCTCCAGTTTGTGATAGTTCCTCAGTCTCCTGTCTTTCCTGACCTGGACATTCTTGATGAGTACTGGTCAATTACTTGGAAGAAATATTTCTCATTTTGGGCTTGTCTGATGTTTTCTTATGATTAGATTGAAGTTATGCACTTCAGGCAGAAATACCACAGCAATGATGTTGTGTTATTTCTTTTTCCTTTATTGTGGTTACATACACATAATATTTACCATTTAGACCATTTTAAAATGTACGACGCAGTGGCATTTAGTACATTCACAGTGTTGTACATCTACCACTTTCATCCAGTTCCAGAACATTTCCACCACCCCTCCAAGAACCCCCTTACTCATTAGTACTCCCCATGACCATCCCCCAGCCTCTGGCAATCATTAATCTCCTTTCTGTCTCTATGGATTTGCCAATTTTGAAACTTCATATAAATGGAATCATACAATATGTGGTCTTCTCCTGACTGGCTTTTCTTACTAAGCATCATGTTTTCAAGGTTTGTCCGGGTTGTAGTTTTTTATAGATGAATGATATTCTATTATGTGGACAGACCACGTTTTGCCTTATTTTCTAATTCAACAGTGAAACCTGTGGTGGGCTCCGCCTGGGTGTGCAAGAAGGAGGGAGAAGACTCCTGTGACTGGCAGGAGGTACTGTGAGGTGCAGGGAGAAGGGCCGGGATTGGCACACTGGGGAGTATAGGACTGCGCAGGCAATGCTCATGGAGGCCACTGCAGGACTGTTGCCTGGGTAGCAGATTACTTCGAAAGTTTCATTTATGGAAAAGGAAAAACAGTTGTTCTTGAAGAGGGGGAGATGACCCAACTATGGGAAGGGAAACTCTGGAGCTGGAGGAGTTGGTTCTCTCTCAGTGGCACCAGCTTTCTAGGGTCAACCACAACTTCTGGAGGCCTGGCCACTTGGCCACCGGAGGCTGGGACTACCACCGTCATAGTCATCGGGAAAGCATGCTCAGGAAGGGGCTAGTGCTCCAGGAGGCATGTGCTCATTGCTTATAGAGAAAGGGGCCCCTCCCTTCACGCAAATACAATAGTGGCAAACTTCTATTTATAAAGAAGGTGTGCCAAAGGGGAGGGTAAACAATTTTCATTTTCTCAACGTCGCACCCCAGGTGTTCCTTAACTAAGCAGTCTTCCGTAGGTTTCCCGGAGCGGGTGTCAGGAACGAAACGCGAGTAGGGGTACTTTCCCAGGCAGTCTTGCGACCCGGGCCAGCCGCTCCAGCACTGCAGTGTTAGCAGCGGGCCGCCCGGGCGCGGCGCTGCCCCGGGTGGAGGGCGGAGCCGCAGCGCGCGCCCGCCCCCGCCCGTAGCCCCGTCAGCCCGGCGCGCGCACCGTGCGCGTATTCGAAGCTGGAGGCGGCGGCGTGCGCGGGTCGCGCGTGCGCGCTGCGGCGGGGCGAGGGGCGGCGCGGGCGCGAGTCTGTCAGTGACAGCGGGAGGGTGAGGGGGCCGGGGGTGGTGGCCGAGGCCGTGGCTCTTCCGACATGAGGCAGCAGCATCGTAGGGCTCGGAGGTGGCCGCAGCGGTGGCCGCGGAGGCTTCTCTAGCTTGGGAGGCTGCCCCGGGCTGGCGTCCGGAGCTGGCGTCGCGGGAGCGGGCTCTGCGGCAGTACCGCGCACGGGCCGCCGGCTGGGGGGCCCGCGCCCTGAGCTTGGTGCCGGGCGACTCCCTGGCCCAGGGCATCCCCGCCTGCTGGGGCGTCGCTGGCGACTGGGAGCGGGCGGGCGGAGCTGGGAGCAGGCCCTTCTAGACGGGTCGCGCCGACGGCGGCGGCCGCAGCGCCGCGGGCTCCGCAAACTCACTGCCCGCCTCCCGCGGGGCGGGACAGAGGGGTCCGGCCGGCGGCCTGACGCAGTGGAGGCGCCGCGCTCTGCGCAGCATGAGGGGCCCACCGCCACCGCCGCGAGAGCCGCGTTTGCCAGAGCGGCCGACGGCGTGAGAGTGCTCGGAGAGGACTCCCCTCCACCGCCACCGCGGTGGGCGCAGCAGGCGAGTGTATGCGAGGGGACGCGCCGCAGGCTCGGGGGGCGCCGGACTCGGTGGCCGCTGCCTCGCGGACCCTGGGCACTGCGGGACCGTCTCGGATGGCTGGGGTCGGCCTCGAGGTGGGACTCTGGAAACGCTGATTAGACATTATCGCAGTTTTGTGAGCATATGGTGCCTTTGCAAGCGGACCACTGCGTCTGCCACTTAGGAAATGGATAGAGCTCGTGGCTTTCAGGTGCGTGTACCTGAGTGGGAATAAACACCAGCCTAACTCAGCTTGTTTCGCTGACAGGTAGCGGTGATCCCGGCCTGGTGTGGCTCCGGGCCCGCCGCAACATGGCTTCCCCGCCCCACCAGCAGCTATTGCAGCACCACAGCACCGAGGTGAGTTGTGACTCCAGCGGAGACAGCAGCAGCGTCAGGGTCAAAATCAACCCCAAGCAGCTGTCGTCCAACAGCCACCCCAAACACTGCAAGTACAGCATCTCCTCCAGTTGTAGCAGCTCCGGGGACTCAGGGGGCGTCCCTCGGAGAGTGGGCGCCAGAGGCCGTCTGCGCAGGCAGAAGAAGCTGCCCCAGCTGTTCGAGAGGGCCTCCAGCCGGTGGTGGGATCCCAAGTTCGACTCGGTGAACCTGGAGGAGGCTTGCCTGGAGCGCTGCTTCCCGCAAACCCAGCGCCGCTTCCGGTACGCGCTCTTCTATATTGGCTTTGCCTGCCTGCTCTGGAGCATCTATTTTGGTGTCCACATGAGATCCAAACTGATTGTCATGGTAGCCCCGGCTATGTGCTTCCTCGTGGTGTGTGTGGGCTTTTTTCTCTTTACTTTCACCAAGTTGTATGCCCGACATTATGTGTGGACCTCTCTGGTTTTCACCCTCCTGGTGTTCGCCCTGACCTTGGCTGCCCAGTTTCAGGTTCTGACACCTCTCTCAGGACGTGTCGACAGCTCCAATCATACTCCTGCAGCTAAGCCCAGAGTCACTTGCTTATCTCAAGTGGGGAGCTTTTCCATGTGCATTGAAGTGCTCTTTTTGCTTTACACCGTCATGCACTTACCTTTGTACTTGAGCTTGTTTTTGGGAGTGGCCTATTCTGTTCTTTTTGAGACTTTTGGCTATCATTTCCGAGATGAAGACTGTTTCCCCTCGCCTGGAGTAGGGCCCCCACACTGGGAGCTGCTGAGCCGAGCCCTGCTCCATGTCTGCATTCATGCCATTGGGATCCACCTATTTATCATGTCCCAGGTGAGATCCAGGAGCACCTTCCTCAAGGTGGGACAGTCAATTATGCACGGAAAGGATCTGGAAGTGGAAAAAGCCCTGAAAGAGCGGATGATTCATTCTGTGATGCCAAGAATCATAGCTGATGACTTGATGAAACAGGGGGATGAGGAGAGCGAGAATTCTATGAAAAGGCATGCCACCTCCAGCCCCAAGAACAGGAAGAAAAAGTCTTCCATACAGAAAGCCCCTATAGCATTCCGCCCATTTAAGATGCAGCAGATTGAAGAGGTCAGTATTTTATTTGCAGACATCGTGGGCTTCACCAAGATGAGTGCCAACAAGTCTGCTCATGCCCTGGTGGGTCTCCTCAATGATCTGTTTGGTCGCTTTGACCGGTTGTGTGAAGAGACTAAGTGTGAGAAAATCAGCACACTGGGAGATTGCTACTACTGTGTGGCAGGGTGCCCTGAGCCCCGGGCCGACCATGCCTACTGCTGCATCGAAATGGGCTTGGGTATGATAAGAGCCATCGAGCACTTCTGCCAGGAGAAGAAAGAGATGGTGAACATGCGTGTTGGCGTTCACACGGGGACTGTCTTGTGTGGCATCTTAGGCATGAGGAGGTTTAAATTCGATGTGTGGTCCAATGATGTGAACCTGGCCAATCTCATGGAGCAGTTGGGAGTGGCTGGCAAGGTTCACATTTCCGAAGCCACTGCAAAGTACCTAGATGATCGGTATGAAATGGAGGATGGGAGAGTTACTGAACGCCTTGGTCAGAGCGTTGTTGACCAATTGAAAGGTACGTGCATTTCTTTGCCTAGTCACCTCACTTCCCAATCCTGTTTGTGTTGATAAAAACAAAACAAAACAAAACAAAACAATCTCTCTCCAGTGTCAGTATGTAGAGGCAGATCAGGTGTTGTCTCGGGATGCCTTACTTCAGAGGCATCTCAGGGCCAGTGGGACTTTTTCTCCAATGAGTCAAATATCACACATGTGTTCATACTGTGGCAGTGCTGACCTAGATTAGACCTTTAGAAGGAAGGAGAACTTGGAAAGTGCATCTCCTTGCCAGTTGGCTATTAATGTTTCTGAAATTCTGGGGGCAGATCTGATGAATGTCAGGGTACGGAAGTGCTGCAGTCAGAACTTTGAAGCACTTTCAGAAATTGCTTTTGCATTTCATTTGGTCACCCTTAAGTCTCATCAAAACCTTTCTCTATGCTCTTTTCTAACAATACAAAGATTAAAACCTTTCTACTGCCTAGGCCTCCTTTTGTTGGGACAAAGAAATCAGCTCAGCCCTGTAGGACTCTGAGAATTAGAGGGAATCCTATACCCCTAAGTGCACGTTGCCTTTGCCTAGGTCTCTTTTTAAAAAATATTTGCATTTTCAGCTTCCAATTTTATTTAATGATGCTTTCTTATCATGGTATTTGTATTGTCATATGGGCTGTAGAATTTTAGAATGTTGAACTTCTCAAGGCACCAGTTAATTTGAAAGTGAGCAATGTACCCAGCGCAGTGTTTAGATCCCCTACCCCCAGCCCCTCAGATTAGTATCTGGTCCCTTGTCTCAGTCTTAAGCTCTGTACTGCTATTCTTGATATTTTCACTGGGCTTCTTTTATTTCATTTTTCTTATTTTCATACAGGACAAAAATCTTTGAGGACTAGGAAGTGATGTTTAAGTAAGTGGGACCAAAAGTAAGGATTCTAAATAACTAACACTTTTAAAAAACAATCCTTATGTTTTACTAAAATCTTCCTGATTGAGGGGAACATCTGTTTAGGAAGTATGTAGGGAAAATCACATTGATTTTTAAAAGCCTAAATTTGTAAAGCTATATTACATGTTTTGTGGTGCCCACATGTTGCATAATTATACAGTGAAAAGCCCCAGCAAAGGGAATCCTCGGAAGGAGAAGTAACAGCTCAAATCAGACAGTACAGTATGTGGTTGAGTTTGAAGAACTGAATAAGTCAACTGATATTTTCTTTGCTTGTGATTGCAGTTCCCCCCGTATCATTTACTCACTGGTTATCTGGTGAGGGTGCTTTATTCTTCTCCTGATTTGTCTTTGTTATGTTAATTCTGCTAAAAGTTGAATAATATGGATGTAGGAGAAAAATTTTTTTACCTGATAACTACTTCTACCTAGAGAGTTTTAAATGCTACATTGATGAGGCCAGAAACTGTACTTTGCAGTTCACTTGAGAGATTCTGCCACGACAAATGTCTTTCTCTGTAGGATAGTGGCTCTTGCTCTCAACTCTGAAGGTGCCAGTGGAGTGCAGTGTGGATGTAATCCTGCTAGACATGTTGACGTCTTTAGGGTCCAAGTGTTGCAGGCTCTGTCCTCAGGGACAGTGGGACAGATTCCAGAGAATGGAGTTGTGCTGTGCTACGTTAATTTAAGTATGGCCATGATAGCAGTTCTCTAAGTGGTACTTTGAACAGGGTATTACTTGAATTTCAGAAATAAAAACATGTAATCATTAACTATGTCTGGAAATTGCCAAGTCTTTGACTCTTTGGCAACACTCATTTTTGTTAATTTATGAGTAATTTTATTTTCAATTTACAGACCAAAGGTCTAAAGATGCAGACCAAAAAAATGCTAGGATGGGTTTGTTGATTTTTTTAACCTCAAATAGTGTAAACTTGATAAATTTACTTTTTCTCTAAATTGTGTACACTGTGTATTTGTAAGGAAAAGTTTTAGTCCTAGATGGAAGATAGGGAAGGACAAAGCTCAGCTAAACTAGTGATTTCTTAATATGGCATTTCCTTCTTTAACTGTTTCTCTGAGACCATGATTTTTGCTGTATTCAGTTTATTTTGAAAACTTGTGGACAGGACTCCACTAATAGAGGATGTCTACATAACTTCCTGCCCCTTTTTGAAATTGCACAGTTTGATTCATCAGACATTGTACAAATCTGCTAAATTGGGATGATCACATGGTATGTAGAAGACCCTTTTCATACATGAGGTTAAGATTATATATGTAAGATTTCTTTTAGCTGGTCTTTGGGTTTTTGGTAGATATTTGCTCTATACAATGTTGGGCATTAGCCGTTCCCTCTCATCCCCTTTTCTGATGATGGGGTTAAAAATACCTAGTAGAGGGCTCGGTAGAAATGAACATGGGTAGAGTAAACTGGGGATTCTAGAACTAGCTTGGCAGTGTGAAAGGAAGCTACAACTCTCATTTACCTAAACAGGCTTTGTGGAAGGGCGGACTTTTCATTATTTATGCACATTCACTCACTCCTTGGAAATCTTTACTATGCCCCTGCAATCCGCCTGGCACTGAGGTGCACAGATGGAGTCATGACAGTTCCTGACCCTCCAGGAGCTCAGTTATAAATATCATAGAGTGTGTAGAGTCAGGAAGACTTTAGGAAGGTGCATGTATTGTACTTCGGGTGGGTCTTGAGATTGAGAGATGGCTTTCCAGGTAGATGGAAGCAGAACATTTAGTACAGTGGGACTAGCATGGGCAAAGGCTTGGGGTTGTTTCTTAGTGGGTTGGGCACTTGTAAATAATTCATTAGGACAAGGAAGGTTGTGGGTCTCATGGGAAGGAGTTTGGATTCAGTCCTGTAGGTATTGGGGAGCCACTGATAGGCTTTATGTAGGAGGCCTTGGTGATCTGATTTGTAGTTTTAGAAAGCTTACTCTTTTAGTTCTAGGGGCTATGTTGGAAGGGTATGAGACTGGAAATTAATGAGCTGTGTCCGTAAATCCCAGGCAGAACTGATGGTATCTTAAACCAAGGTAACAACAATGGTAATGGAAGCAATGGGACAGATATGAGAGTAGTAAGATCAACTTGCTAGGATTTAGAGCCATATTTAAACAGATGACTGGGGGAGCCAAGGGGCTTGATGGTTTGAATAGAAAATGGCCTTTCAAGTTTCTGGAATTGATAGGGGGACAGTTTGGAGTCAAGAATGGGTGAGAGGCCCTTGAAATTTCTATGGTATGGATGGAGAATGCAGGATGGACTTGTAGAATGTGACAAGCCATGACCCATGGCTTGTTCGTTCGTTCGTTCATTCATTCATTCATTCATGAAATAATTTGTTTTGTGCTGGGCACAGTTCTAGGTGCTGGGGATATAGCAGTGAACAAAACTACAAAAATTTCTGCCTTTTGATGCTTCCATTCTGATACCATAGTCAGATAGTAAACACATAAGTAAAATATAAAGTTTGTTTTGTGTTAAGTTCTAAGGAGAAAACATGAAACGGGAAGGAAGATATGGACTCTGTGTGTGTGTGTGTGTATGTGGAATTTTAGATAGGGTGGCCAGTTACTGAGAGAGGTTAAATTTTCAACATAGGACAGGATTTTGGAAATGATCCAAAAAATGAGGGACAATTATTATTAAAGATTGGTAGAAACAGTCTGATTTGAGTAATGGGGCAAAGGATCCTTCCACACCATTAGGGACAAAACACTGTACTCACGAGGGTATTGGCTGTTCTGTTCTGTTCCTCTTTGGCCCACAAGCAAAAAGATGAGGCATATTGTCTAGAACTGTTGGTTTTTCCTGTTATAGGTAGAGTCACAGAGACAGAAGGTGAAACCGTCAGAGAATACCTGCAGACACCTTTTCCCCCTTTTTAATATTAAGAAGATAAAACAAAGGTACTCAGTCATTCCACCCACAATCATGTTTTTATAGAAGAGATCAGAGAAGGGATCTGCCTAGCATGCTCTGCTGAGGGAAGAGAGGCTCATTCCCTTGGAATAGGCTGGAAGGTCAAGTGCTCTGACGGTGGCAATAGCAGAACCAGAGAGTGGAAGCTGGGATGGGACAGATTTAAGAAGGTGTTAGAATTCTGGGTCTGGGATGATCAGGAATAGCCCTGACACAGGCTTATGAGCCTGTTTCGACAAGCCAGTGGTTCTCAAACTTTTTTGGTCACAGGACCCCTTTATACTTCTAAAAGTTATTATGGAAATTAAAGAATTTGTGTTCATATAAGTTATCTATTGATATTTACCCTATTAGAAATTTAAACAGACTGAGAAGTTTCAAAAATCTTTCCTTGATTCATTTCAAAATAATAAGCCCATTGTACCCATGCATCTTAATATAAATAACATTTTAAATAAAAATAACCACATTAAAAATATTTTCATAAACAGCCCTGGCTGGTGTGGCTCAGTGGGTTGAGTGGTGGCCTGAGAACCAAAGGGTTGCCAGTTCGATTCCCAGTCAGGGCACATGCCTGGGTTGCGGGCCAGGTCCCTGGTTGGGGTCGTGTGAGAGGCAACTACACATTGATGTTTCTCTCCCTCTCTTTCTCCCTTCCCTCCCCTCTCTAAAAATAAAGAAATAAAATTTTAAAAGTATTTTCATAAACAAAGAAATTTAGTGAGAAGAGTGACATTATTTTACACTTCTGCACATCTCTTTAATGTCTGGATTAATCAAAGCCTGGATTAAAAAAAAATTGTGGTAAAATACACATAAAAATTGATCATGTTAGCCATTTTAAAGTGTGTCAGCTAGATTTTCTTAACTGCTTTGACATTGTTGCAGGATGTTGAAGAATGTGTAGAAAATTTGGCTTGACTTTGATACAGAGGTAGTTGGAGAATGGAGGAGCATTTTAATAGCCTTTTAGGATAATTTTGGATATTTTTCTTTGGTACCAAACTAACACCCAACAACAAGTGGTAGTTTCTTAAGGATTACTTGCAATATGCACCTGAAATCCTATTAGTCAGTTTCTTTGTGTGCTATTAAAACCATGTTGGATTTTTGAATGAATCTTTCCCTAGGTGTAATAGAACATCATGCATTTGGAAACTACACGTATTTGGAGTTATACAGATCTTCCAAATGTCAACAGAAGCAAAGTCTTTAATATTGGGAAGATGTCAACTTCATTCTGGTTTTCACTTGAAAGTTTGAATTTTATCATTGGCAACAAATACTGTCAGTTGTTTTCCTTGAAGTGACAGGCTCATTTTGTTCATTTTTCAGGAATAGTCTGCCCAGTACTCAAGTCTAAATGACCATAGTTTGTCTGTAGGTCAAGTGTAAATGATATTCTACCAAAGAAGCAGCTAGTTTAGCATGCAGCCCAAACAGTTGCCCGGATGCTTTTCCTGACAGCCACAGCACTCCGGTGTGCGGTGGAAGTGCTGCAAGCAAGTTTTCTCTTTGTCACACAGAGTATTAAAGAGACATGCACCCACGCTTGAGATTTAACACTATTATTCATTCTTCTGCTTCCCCAAAGGACGTTCTTAAATAAAACTGACGTCTTTTTCTTCTGCAAGTGTGCGGTGGTAAAGAACACGTTGAGGGCCAGTGCAGTTTGATGCCTCTGCTTTGATTCAGGCACCAGCAGTTTTACCCTTGATTAGTTGTACATGCCAATGTCAACACTACAAAAAGCAAATAATGCCTAGCATTCTTATGGAAAAACTTTTGACCTCATAGATGCCCTGCAGAGGTCTCAGGGACCCCTGGGGTCTGCAGACCACAACTTGAGAACTGCTTTCCAAACACACATTCTCATGTAGATGAAACAACTCAAACTGGAATTAGGAATGACCTGTTACATTGTGGACGTAGCAAGTGACTTTAGTTCATACATTTACATTTTCTCAAAAAAAACCCTTTGTGATTCTGCCAAGTCTTTGTTGCTGGTGTTTAGGGTTCATGATGGAGACCATCAACTTGGTTCTTTTAATTTACTTTTGCAGGGCTCACCCTTTAGCAGTATAGTTTAGTGGTTAGGTGCATGGAATTTGGTTTCTGATACATTTGGAACATAGGGACTCTCCAATTCACCGGAATGCAGTACCTCTGACAGAGGTTAGTGGGAGAATTGAATGAGGTGATGACTCAAGGAAAGCACTTATATTAGCCTAGTGACTCGATTACAACAGCTGTTCAATAATCAACTCTTCTAGCTGGTGAGTCACATTTTGTACTGCTCCCAAGGGTATTTCTTTTTTCCTACACTGTATTTGGTACACATCTTGTATAATTTGGGGCTGAAACTCAGAACACACCAGGGACTGTGATTGTGTCAGTTTCTCGAATTAAAAAGGGCAAGTGTCCAAAATACAAAGCACTGATAGCTTGCCCTAGATAAACTGTAGCTGCCAAATTTGGCAGCTTCTTTACTGAAAACCCCGGGGAATTCAGGCAGTATTGTTCTTGGGCTGCTTCTGGTCCCAGGGCTTAGAGGTACTTAACATAATGTGGCCCCCTTGATAGTTGAGGAATTATGGGGAAATCTTCAGCTTTGAAATTCTGGAGATTTTGGCTGAGTTTTGAAGTAGAATATTTAGCCAGCTCTACTGTATTATACTGTAAGTTCATTTATTTATTCCACAAATATCAAATGAGTTTCCACTAATTTTCTAGGCCTAGAAAGGTTCTGGAGATAGAGTCCTCTGGCTTCTTGGAGCATACAGCCTAGAAGAGGGCGTAGGCATTAATCAAATAATCACCTAA
Source organism: Macrotus californicus (assembly GCA_007922815.1). Lineage (NCBI taxonomy): Eukaryota > Metazoa > Chordata > Mammalia > Chiroptera > Phyllostomidae > Macrotus > Macrotus californicus. The sequence goes on along the minus strand of VMDR010008320.1, from coordinate 18,042 downwards.
ACAAATATGCACTAGACTTACTTATCATACTACAAATAGGGCTGGGAGGTAAGGGCACTTATCGTCTCCATTTTATACACTAGGAACTGAAGCACAGAGATGTTAAGTAACTTGGGAGGGTCATACAGCTAGAAAGAGCTGCTAAGTGGTGGAGCCAGTACAGTAGTCCCCCATTATCCGTGCTTTCTGCAGTTTCTGTTATCTATGGTCACCTACAGTCTAGAAATACTAAATGAAAAATTCCAGAAATAAACAATTTATAAATTTTAAATTGTGTCCTCTTCTGAATAGCATGATGAAATCTCTCACTGTCTTACTTGGGATATAAATCATCCCTTTGTCCAGCGTTTCTATGCTATATAACTGTTCACACGTTAGTTACTTAGTTGTCTTGGTTATCAGCTGTTGCTGTATCACAGTGCTTGTGTTCTAGTAATCCTTATTTTACTTAATGGCCCCCAAAGTATTCACATAATTTTTATTACAGTATATTATTGGAATTTTTCTATTTTTTATTATTGTTACTTGCTTACTGTGTCTAATTTATAAATTAAACTTTATCATAGGTTTAAGATGTATAGGAAAAAAAGAACATGGTACAGCAGTTTCTTGAGTAATGTCATTTTGTTCAACATCTTTTATGCCATAGAAATTTAACTTGTTGATACTAATTAGCCTGTGGTAAAATTGTTTCAACATATGTCATTTTGCCTGTAGTCCCAGAATTTATCCATGATGTTAAGTGAGGAGTTATTATATATAATTGACCCTTGAACAACTTGGGGGTTAGGGGCACTGAACTTCTTTCCAGTCAAAAATCCATGAATAACTACAGGTGGCCCTCTACCTATGTGGATTCCCAACCATAAAGTTGACCTGTGAACATGGGTTTGAACTTCAGGGATTAATTGAAAAAGATCAGCATATAAGTGGACCCATGCAGTTCAAACCCTTGTTGTTCAAGGGTCAGCTGTATATAAGGTTTGGTACTACTCTAGGTTTCAGGCATCCACTGGGGAGTGGGAATGTATTTCCTAAGGATAAGGGGCAACTACCATATTTAAACTCAAAGGAGTATTAGAAACACTGTTTCCCACTACATAGGATTGTTGTCCGGATGAAAGGAGAAAATGATGTTAAGTATTTAGAAAAGTACTTGACACATAGTCCCTCTTGAGATTAGACTCATGATCTAGTGTTACTGAAAGTGGGGGATAATTTTCTTAGCAGCAGTAACAGCAGAAACAACTATCCCTTTGTTTAGCTCTTCCCAGTTTAGAATGTTTTCATGCACATTGTAATCTTAACCATTGTGAAATCTTAGGATCATGGGAACTGTATGTTTAGAAGTTTATATTTTATTTGCTTGGTTCTTTCCTATTATATACCAGTTGTCAGGCTGAGTTGGTTTCTTAGCATCCTCTAAAGGTGACCAGTGAATTTTTTAATACTCAATATCAACTTTTGGATTTTTAGCTTTTTGATGTACTTTACCCCATTACATGTACATGTATATATATCCAGATGGTATCCTGACATGCAATATGAAAAATAGAGACATTTATTGAAGAAGATACAAGATTCAAGAAACATTGTACATAGGACAATGATTCCTCAGTCCCCTTCACAGTAGGCACTTTGGGACCTCACACAGTTGTCCTGATCGCCATCAGCTGTCCAGTCATATTTTCCCAAATCTCACTGATGGCCTGAAATCTCTTCCCTCTCAAAGGTGATTTTAGTTTTAGGAAAAGGCTGAAGTTGCACGGTGCCAAATCTGGGCTATCGTGGGGCTGAGTCACCTGGGTGATTTGATGTTTCTCCAAAAAACTCTGCACCGGAGAGGTGATGCATGAGCGGGTGTGTTGTGATGAAGCTGCCAATCACCATTGCGGCCTTCTGAATCACCCTAATAGTTTCCACAGAAGAATGTTCAAGCTTAATGAAAAATGTGATGCTGATTTGTTACTCTACTTGCTCAGTCATTTTGAGTGTGACAGCCACATGGTATACATGCTCCCTCAACCGTGTCTACTACCCCTGCTGACGAGTACAGCGAAGCTGTGATTGTTCATGCATGCGCATTCCAGTCCAACCTTTCAGTTATATTAACAATGGCTGGACTTTTTCGGGACAGACCTCATATATACATATTTGATGATCAATACATTCCATCTTGGACCCATGGGAGGCCCTTCAGATTGGTCCCTGTGTCCTTTTCATACAGCCTGGATAGTCTTTGATTAGTTCAATGAGTCTGTATACTTCTTACTCATTTAATAATGTTTTTAAGGAGTTGAGGAATTATAGGTGTTAAAATCTCATTAATTCTTAATCTAACAGACATTTTGCCTACATAGTTTTCAACCCTTTCTGATCATCTAAGTAGACTAGATAACAATCTGCCATCTGAGCCATAATTCTTGAAATTTAAAAAAAAAATCTGTCTGGTGACTGTAACTGGTCATGGGTAGACTATTTAAAGTAACTCATTTTTGGTGTGGCTTGGTTGGTTGGAGTGTTGTCCTGTAATTGAAAGATCATGGGTTTGATTCCCAGTCAGGGCACATGCCTGGGTTGTAGGTTCCGTCCCCTATCTGGGTGCATATGATCGCTTTTCCTGGTGTGTACAGGAGGCAATAAATCTTACCGGATCGATATTTCTCTCTTTCTCTTCCTCTCTCTCTAAAAAGTAATGAACAAGTGTCCTCTAGTAAGGATTAAAAACAAAACAAAACAAAACTCCTTTTTACTGGAACTGAAACGTTACACAATTGCACATTGTTGGCATGTGGAAGCAACACTAGGTTCTGTGTTCTACCTTTAAAACAATCTGCATTTGAAATGTGTTTAAGCTTTTTAGGAGTTAGTGCTATAAGAGAATGTGATTATGTTGAGAACTTTTCAGATGTCATTAATTGTAATTTTGTTACAATTAAAATGCTTTAGGGTAAGCCTCTCGATGTTTTTGCTTAAAATTGAAAGCATGTCTGTTTAACTGCACGTCCCTACGCCACTTCTATGTAGCTGCAAGTGTAATTTTTAGTGTTTACATTTCAAGCTGGGATCTTGATTAGTTCAATGAGTCTGTATACTTCTGCCACTGCTAAGGGACCAAATTTTGGAACGTGTAGTGTTACAGACTATTAGCAAAGCAAACAAAAGGTGACACCCTCACACATGCCATTCTTCTGTGTCATTTTATGGCTGTTTTGTGTTTTTTCCCCAGTTATTTATTATTGTTAATAACTTACTTTGTCTTATATTCTGTTGTAAATCAAGTATAAAGCAATCTTCAAAAAAATTTCACTAATTCTGTTTGATATATTTTTTCAGAGATTGAGCTAAAGTTTACCCTTTCCTTTTTTGAAAGGAAAGTTAATAGTCTGTGCACGTTTATGTGAAGAAATAGTGCCACAGAAGAAATGGTTTGTGCTTCTTAAGCTCTTTGGAAGGTTTAATTTGCATTCTTATAATTGACAGTTACAGAGCAATGCAGGTTTTTTTTTCAATACAAAATCTTCCCACCAACGTCTGTTCAGGGACCTGCCAGTGAATACTGGTAACTAGGGATAAAGAAGAATAAAATGAAAAGCATCCTAAACCAGAATGTAGATTACCTGTTTGCAGACTAAAAGTAGCCTCAGCCCAGCAGGCCCCATTCCCCAGGACAGCTGTGGAACATTTTAGAAGGCCTAACTCCAGGAATTTCCTTCATAGGAATCTTGCTCTGCATAATGCTTCCTGGAATGATTGCCCTGCCTCTCGCCTTCCTATCTTGGATAATATGTATTTGACTTAGCTATTTTGTTTATTACCTGTCTCCACTCCACTAGAATGTGTCTTGAGAGCAGGAATTTTTGCATGTTTTATTTACAACTGTACTCCTAACATCGGGAACATGGCCTAGCATATAGTAGATGCTCAATAATATTTGTGGGGTGGATGAATGCATGAATGAATGAATGAATATGATAACTACTTGAGCTCTGTAAGTAGACACTCTGTTGCATGTGAAACCACACCCCAGACATCTACACAGAACAAACCAGAAGAAGGTAGAGAACAGAAAACTGGTTTTCTAGGAATAGTTGAATGGTTTGTGAAATAGAGGCTATGGTTTGGGCCTTAAAAAGATCTAGGGAAGGAGACAGAGAAACCTGCAAATTCACAGTGTCTGGAAATGTGAAATATAGGCCCACGGGTGTGGGAGAATGGACAGCCTCCAGACCAAGGGTTCCCAGGGCACTGCAGTGAAGGTTGTGAGGTAGGGCTGGAACTCAGATGATTGAAAACCGAAGTGTTTGTTTAGGGCCCAGGATACATAGTTTGAATGTCTTAGTTTAGGCAAACATTTTTAAGTTTTTAAAAATAGAGATTTCAAGAACTGTATCTTCAATAATACTGTAGATCCTTACAATTCTTACTTGATATTCATTTATGCATGTGAAAAATCAGCATGCCCTTTTTGGGGGCAAAGCTCCTGGATAGTGTTTGTACATAATTTCCAGCACATGAAAAACCAGCATATCCTTTTATGGGGCAAAGCTCCTGGATAGTGTTTGTGCATAATTTCCAGGATTTTTATGTAATGCTATTAAATTCTGTTCATGTTTTTCCTTCCAAAGAAAAATGTGCTAATGAAAGCAGCTTTTGAATCATTTATATTTGTGTTTGAATTGTTTGGGAAATATTAAATTAGGTTTTTACCATCTAGTTTGCAGAGAGAAAGAAAACCCACATGCGTGTCATTTATTTTTTTGTATATGGATATTAAAATACAATATACCAGTAAGTCTTGGACATTTTAAGTAGAAGTCTATAGTACATTGACTCAGTTAGTTTTGTCCTATTCAGTGGTTAATATTCAAAGTGTGGAGTACATTGCATTCTGTAACTTTATAAATGAGTTCTTTTCCCCTTGAGAAAATGATTCTTATAGTTATTAATGTTAATTTTTGTTTTGTGAATGAGCTGTCTAAAAACCAGATGGTGTGGTGGTCAGGGGATGTTTCTGAAAGGAAAGCACTTTTATAGAATTATCTTATTATTTGTAAAAATTAATTTCTTCAGATTAACTTGTCACCTTAAGATGTTTTCTTTACTAACTTGTTAAACACTTTTGGGAAATAATTTAATATCTCTGGTTCTCAGTTTCTTCATATTTGTAAAATGTAAAGTTTGAATTGTGGTGAATGTGCTTTAAATTCCCCATCATTCTCTAAGCATGGCTGAGCTTCTCAGATGATTGGAAAATAGTACATGTTGTTAATATGAAGAAGTGTTTTTTTCTTTGTCCATTTGTTTAAACTTTGAACCCTCATTTAGTTCACTTTAGCATGTGGAAACTCAGATCTACAGAGCCGCTATTGCAGGGCATTTGTGAGATGCTTAAATTACCAAAGGATTTTTACTTCTTTAAATATAAATAAGTAAGATTGAGTTAAAGAAGTATAATTTACACATGATTTTTTTTAAAATCACATTTGTTGTATAAAGCAGGAACATTTCATTAGAGGAACTCCATTTGACTTGGAAAGTTTGAGAACCACTTTAGAAATGGCTTGGAGAAAATGCTAAGTGATTTTATATATATATATATTTAAATCCTCACCCAAGGATATGCTTCATTGATTTTAGAGAGGCAGGAAGAGTGGGGCGGGGGGAGGGGAAGGGGGCAGAGAGAGAAAGAAACACTATGTGAGAAAGAAACACTGATTGGCCACCTCCCACATGCACCCTGACTGGGGACCCTGCAACCCTTTGGTGTCCTGGGACAAGGCTTCAACCAACTGAGCCACCTGGCCAGGGCAAAGTGATTAAGTTTTTTTTTAAAAATGTGCTTCAATTCTTGTTTGAACATTATTTTGGAGAGAGAGATTGGAAGGTTAGTTACAAATGGATTTTACTATGTTGGCAAGTTTTTCAGTAGTAGAACAGAGCAAATATTAGATTAACAGTGTTCTTACTGATTATTTTATTAACAAAAGACTCACTTGCTCCTGATGGTGGGTTCTTGGATCTGCTGACTATACATTTAGTGTGCCAGGGTGCTGTATGTCAATAATTACCATATACTTAGTGTGACACTAGTAATTCAAAAATTAGTGCACCTGGAAAGTCTCCCTTAGATCTTGTAATTAGAAATTAGAGGTCACCAATGATAAATAGAAACCCTTGAATTTAATTATAAAGGGTTTATAAAAGATTTGAATGGTTTTCTTATCCTTTGTTATGAATAGCAAAGCAGCTCATGGAAAGTAATATAACATTTTCTGTGATATGCATGGCTGGTAAAACAAAGCAGAATAGGAAAAACACTGCTTTGTTCTGAAAGACAGTGCTGTCATTGGGTACATATGTCATCCGACCTGAGAGAGACTTTCACCTCAACAAAGACCCAACTTGTGAAACTGTGGCTTCTGTTAGAGAAACTGTCATTCACAGTCTGTTGGAGTCATATGTGTTCTGAGAACTGAAGTCCCTGGCTCTGTAAGTCATTGCAAAAGGTTAAAAACTTTTAGAACTACTATGCAAAGAAAAAAATTTCACAGGACTTTTCTCATCTCCAACACACATTTTATAGAGAATTTCTCAGCTGAAATTAATTAATTCTGTTCTTACTGGCTCCTGAAGGAAATTGTGATTATGAGTACTTTTTAGAGCTGGTGATTCTGAGATATCAACTTTGTCCCTCTGCCATTTGAAGTTCAAATGGAAACGTTTGCTTTCATAGCTCTAGTCATGATGTTACTTTATTTAGTGCCTATTAAGTTACTAATTTCATATACTCCTTTGGCGATGTTCCAGTTTGCACTAAGGTTTCTGTTCCTTTCAGCAGCATTGCGTATGGTGTGTGGAACTTTCATGAACAAGGAATGTCAAAAGGTTCTTAGAGTAGATGATTTTAAGCCTTTATTTTAAATAAAAGCTTTTTTGAGATATAATTCACATTGCTCACAGTCCACTCATGCAATTCAAAGTATGCAATTCAGTGATTTTTAGTGTATTTGCTGGTATTTGCAACCATCACCACAATCAATTTTAGAACATTTTTATCGCCTTAAAAAAACAGTCATTCCCTATTTCTCCCTAAACCTCTCATCCCCTGGCAACCACTAATTTGCTTTATGTCTTTATAGATTTATCTGTTCTATACATTTCATATAAATGGAATCACACAACATGCAGTCTGTTGCGACTGGCTTCTTTCACTTACCATATTGTTTTCAAGGTTCATCCACATTGTAGCACGGGTCAGTACCTCATTCCTTTTTATGGTTGCATATTATTCCATTGTATGGATAGACTACATGTTATTTATCTCTTCATCAGTTTATGGAAAAGCAATTCTTTTTTGAAATTAACAATCAAGCTGATTGTTTGAAAATAAGTTGAAATGATAGAAAATCTTTTATTATTTAATAACATACCTTGACTAAAATTTAGCATTTCATTTTCATCAGTGTTTAGAAGTTTTCCTGAAAGGCATGATTAAATGAGACTTAATACTGACTTGTAATTTACTCATAATTCACATAATCGGTTTAGTTATTTTTTAAACAGCTATCCTCTTGTCTAATCTTGATCCAGGTTGATTAAATATTAAGTTCTCTGATCCTTTCCCTTTTTGACAGTTCATTAATAGACAGCTTTAGGGGCAGCATACGAGAGAATATGAAACCGTCCTCATTTGATATGTTGTTAGATATAAATATCAATTATAGCAAGTCTGCTGGATGGTGGAGTTTTTGGAAGAGATGAGGATTTTCCTTTTTAGTTAGTCAAACATTTTTCTGTTTTAACCAGCTTAAACATTTGTGAAATGTATAAAATGCTTTTTTATCTTCATAAAAATGAATATGCCAAATACAATTTAATTTTCTTTTTTTAGTGTTTCTTTTTCCTTTTTAAAAATATATTTTATTGATTATGGTATTACACTTGTTCCAATTTTCCCCCATTGCTCCCCTCCACCTGGTACCCCCAATCCCTCCGGCAGTCCCCCCCGCCCTTAGTTTATGTCCGTGAGTCATGCATATAAGTTCTTTGGCTACTCCATTTCCTATAGTGTCCTTAACATCCCTCTGCCTATTCTGTACCTACCAATTTGTGCTTCTTCCACCCTACACTTTCCCCCCCCCTTCTCTCCCACCCCCTCTCAGCTAATAACCCTCCAAATGATCTGCATATCTATGATTCTGTTCCTGTTTTGCTTATTTGTTGTTTTAGAGTCAATTGTTGATAGTTGTGAATTTATTGCTATTTTAATGTCCATAACTTTGATCTTCTTTTTCTTTTGATCTTTTTTTTCTTAAGTAAGTTCCTTTAACATTTTATATAATAAGGGCTTGGTGATGATGAACTCCTTTAGCTTTGCCTTGTCTGGGAAGCACTTTATCTGCCCTTCCATTCTAAATGATAGCTGTGCTGGATAGAGTAATCTAGTTTGTAGGTCCTTGCTTTTCACACTTTGAATACTTCTTGCCAGTCCCTTCTAGCCTGCAAAGTTTCTTTTGAGAAATGAGCTGACAGTCTATGGGAACTCCTTTGTAAGTAACTCTGCTTTTCTCTTGCTGCTTCTAAGATTCTCTCTTTATCTTTAACCTTTGGCATTTTAATTATGATGTGTCTTGGTGTGGTCCTCTTTGGATCCACTTGTTTGGGACTCTTTGTGCTTCCTGGAGCTCTATGGCTATTTCCTTTGCCAAATAGGGAAGTTTTCTTTCATTATTTTTTCAAATAATTTTTCAATTTCATGTGCTTTCTCTTTTCCTCAGGCACCCCTATGATTTGAATGTTGGTATGTTTGAAGTTGTCCCAGAGGCTCCTTACCTTACTCGCACTTTTGTGGATTCTTTTTTCTTCTTGCTGTTCTGATTGAATGTTTTTTGCTTCCTTATGTTCCGAATCATTGATTTGACTCTTGGCTTCATCTGCTCCACTGTTGATTCCCTGTAAATTTTTATTTCACTTAATGTAATTTTCATTTCTGCCTGGGTCTTTTTTATGTTGTTGAAGTACCTGAGTTTCTTGAGCATCCTAATAACCAGTGTTTTTTTTTTTTATTTTTTTAAAGATTTTTGTTTATTTTTATTTTTAGAGAGAAGTGAAGGGAGGGAGAAAGAGAGGGTGAGAAACATCAGTGTATGAGAGGTACATCAATTGGTTGCCTTTTGCATGCCCCCAACTGGGGATCCAGCCTTCAACCTAGGCATGTGCCCTGGCTGGGAATCGAACCAGCAACCTTTCAGTTTGCAGGCTGACACTCAATCCACTGAGCCATACCAGCCAGGGCCTAATAACCAGTGTTTTGAACACCGCATCTGATAGATTGCTTATCTCCATTTTGTTCAGTTCTTTTCCTGGAGTTTTGTTCTGTTCTTTCATTTGGGCCATGTTTTTTGTGTCCTCATTTCGGCAGCCTCCCTGTGTTTGTTCCTGTGTATTAGGTAGAGCTGCTTGGACTCCTTGTCTTAGTAGCCTGGCCTATTGTAAAAAAGCACACCATAAGTTGGATGGGCAGAGCCTTAGGTAATTGCCAGGGTGGGGCGACCTGTGTAAACTAGGTTGATGTAGTCTCAGATATGGAGTCACTGCTTGGTGGCTCTGTGTAGGGGAGGGCTCAGAAGAGGGACAATGGCCACTGCCTGGCCTCTGGAGCTTTGTCTGGGAGGAAGCTGTCCTCCAGTGTTTGCTCTGATAAAAGATGCTTCAGTTTCTCCGTATATGCCACTGGTGCCCTTCCAGCTGCTGCCCTGGTGCTGGAGCCCAGAGGGAGTGAGTCTGTGTAAGTCCTAAGTCTGTTGTGGGGCCCTTAAGAAGAGATGCCTGAGAATCCCACAATTTCTTCCACTGCCCCAAACCCCTTGGTTTTACAACCAGAAGTTGTGGGGACCTAACCTTCCTGGTACTGGAATGGGTATCTGGTATGGGGCTGGGATTCCCTTGCTCCTGTGGTATCCCTCCTGATTTTTATCCACTACACATGGATGTGGGACCACCTATTCCTTGTCTCTGCATCTCCGCCCCTCCCAACTGGATAGATGTGATTTCTTTAATTCCTTGGTTATCAGACTTATGTACAGCTTGATTTTCTGACAATTCTGGATGATAGTTGTTTTGTAGTTTACTTGTAGTTTTTGCTGTGGTCGTGCGAGGAGGTGAGCCAGGAGGCAAGTAGGTGTTTACCAGTGCCTCCATCTTGTGATTTTCTGAGTCAGGCTTCCAGGGGTGTGCCACATCCGGCCTTGGTGGCTTTGCCATTTCTCAGTCAGAAACCGGGGTAAGGCCCATTTGGTGCCCTGCATGTGTGTAGGTCGCAGTGAACCTGTAGGGTTGCATGTGGCTGGAGCAGGAGTCAGTGTGCAGCTGGGTGGAGGCCAGACCAATGTCACAATTTAATTTTCTTGATGATTCATTTATTTATATTGCCTGTTATTTGACTTTTACTGATACAACAACTACCCTATAAAAACAGGATTTTTTGCTTTATTTTAAATAAATTGAGATTGCTCTATTTTTCCAGTACTCATGTGTTAAAATATTTTTTTTTTGTTTTGCTCTCTTGCTATCAGCTTATGTAGCTATTAGTATGCTTTCCTGTAATAGCTTTGCTCCTGGTTTTCAACTTATTCCAAAACAAAACAAAAAAACCCAAACACATAATCAAATTTGTTAACCCAATGAAGGTAGTTTCATTAAAAGGAGTAAGAATTTGGTCTTTGTACAATTTTTGGTTGTCAACTATATTCTGAATAAGTGAGGTTGCTAGGTATTGAGTTCAGGATGAGTAAGATGTTATTACAGTTACTTTTAGTGTATTTTTAAAGGGGAGAAGAAAGGGAAATCTGAATCAAACTTGTGTCTTAGTAAACAGAGCAAGTTTTCCAAAAGACCAAAGTAGATTTTTGGGGGTATGTAGAAATAGAAAATGGGAATTATATATTAGATTTTATAACTAATGAAGAATGAATTAGAATTCATAATTCTATAATGAGTTATATTATAAAGCTACAATGTTATTGATAAATTGGGGAAATACTGATGTTGAAGTTCACCAGAATTTTGGGAAAGAACTTCACAAACTTTCCCAAGAAACATCTGGTAAGAGTAACTGTAGAAAGTTTGTGTCGTGTGTTCTCCACTATACTGCTAAGGTAGAACTGGCCACACCACACACATTTCTTCCTCTTTTATTTAAACTGAAGGTGTACATGAATGTTCATCCTAGAAATTTATTAGTCTGGCATTCAGTAGCACTGAAACAGTGCAAATTGCTGTTTTTGTTGTTTGTTTTTAGAAGGTTTAGTCTTTTTGAAAGGCCTGGCCAGGTGCCAGACTGCCTAGTATAGGTTGGGCAGATTTATAAGTTACATGATCTTCACATTGCCCCTCACTCCGCAGCTTATGTCCGTATGTCTGCCAAGGTATCAGCCTTCTTCTTTGTAAGGTTGTTCTCTTTAGCTGAAAATTAAAGTAGATTCAGTTCTTAGGAGTGTGGGTTGTCAATGTCTTCATTTTCAAAGTAGTCAATATGTAATTTGCTTAAAACTGGCAATCTGAGAGTTGGTTTTCTCTTAGAGAAAGTGAGTTGTCTAACCAGAAGGGTTCGGGTTCAGGTTAAATGAGATAATGCATATAAGAGCGCCTGGCACATGGTAGGTGTTTAGAAATCCTCCCAAAATATGTTTTCATCAATGTTGAAATCCATGTAATTGATGGTACCCCAGGAACAGCTATGAGAAAAGTGGGGCATAAGGGGAGCATGAGCTCTGTAATGCTGAAACTTCATGCCATGCACAGCTAGCAGCAGGCAGCTTGGAGGGCCCACACTTAGATTTAAGGAAGGAGTCAGATGTAGGCTTCCCTGATATCCAGACAGAGCTCGCCTTTTTGTCATTGTTGCTCGCCATCTCTTTGCCCGTGCTTCCTCCAGCCCTGATCTCAACCTCCTGGGGCTGTGAGCACCAGGCACAGCATGACTGCAGCAAGGGGACCATAAAGAACAGATGCACAGAAGCTGGACACAGCATCCTGCAGCCATGAGGCTGCACAGAAAATAAAGCAGATGAGAGCACAGACACTGATAGCAGTGACTTTATATCTGGTGGGCAAAAGGTGCATTATAACTGTTGATTTATATTATGGCTGATTTAAGACTATGAATGAAGCACTTACATTCCCATTCCCCCCCTTTACAGACAAATAAAAATACTATTTTTGCATCTTGTGCTCAGTTCATGCTTCTTCACAGGGACTCACAGGCCCCTTGTCCAGGGCCTGGACTCAGGGGGCTGACATTTCTTGTGATAGTTTTTGTAAGATTGTCATAAAAAAAACCCTTGGGTAAGGACTTAGGTTTATGTCAACCTAACTTGCCTCCCAGTCTAAAGTGTAGGCCTGGCGATGCTGTCCCAGTCGCTTTCATAAACTTTCTCTGATACTGACCTACTGACGTCAGGTTTCTTGTACCAGATCTGGAACTTTCTGAGGGCTCACATTCTGCCACTTTTCCCCACTTGCCGTTATCCTCCAGTTTCTTGATGCTCTATTTACTTTTAAAAACTTGATATAAAATTCATATAACAAAGCTAACCATTTTAAAGTTGATTCAGTGGCCTTTAGTTCATTTACAATATTGTACAACTGTCACTTCTAATTCCAAAACATTTTCGTCACCCCAAAAGAAAACTCCCTACCTATTAAGTAGTCACTCCCCATTTCTCCGTCCTCCCAGCCCCTGACCAACTGCTAATCTACTTCTGTCTCTGTGGATTTGCCTACGCTGGACATTTCATATGAATGAATCGTATAGTATGTGGCCTTTTGTGTTTGGTTTCTCTCACTGAACATCATGTTTCCGTGTGTCAGTGCTTCATTCCTTTTTATGGCCAAATGATATTCCATTGTTTATCTGTTCATCTGTTGAAGGGCATTTGGGTTGTTTCCACCTTTTGACTAATGTGAATAATGCTGCTGTGAACATTTATGTACAAGTGTGTGTTTGAACAATCGGCTTTCAGTTACTTTGGATATATGCCTGGCAGTGAAATTGCTGGCTCATGTGGTGACTATGTTTAAATTTTTGATATATCCCTGCCGCTTTTTAAAATGAGAGATTTGTGAGAAGTTACATCTGGCAGTCGGATAGTTCAGAGAACACCCTCCAAGGCTGAGAGTTAAGTTGGTAATAGGTGGTGCTGTGAATTACGTGTCTTGTTTGAAATGACTTTGTTCACCGCATACTGAAATGGGGTTGTGATTAGGCTAAAGTTATAAGGTAGATATGATATGTTTAGAGACCTTTTCTTTTTGATAAACATATGGGTTTTGGCTGTCTCTTTCAGGCTGGCGTTGAATTTGGCAACTTTGGAATCATGTGTTAGATAAATAGTATCTAGGGTAAGCTTTCAAAAAAGTACTATTTAAATATTGACAAGGAAAAAAAATCCAAAACAACTCTAGGAACTTTCTTGTTCAGACGAGTTCAAACTGTCTAAGTACAGCAAGGTAAAATTCGGCTTCCCCTTCGGTTTCAGTGGGGCCGCGTGAGCCCGGGGGCCTCTTGTGCCTGTCTGGTACACTCACTGCTTCTTAGCTATCCTTAGAGTGCGGAAATGTGGGATACTGTCCACAGAGAGCAGTGTTCCCACAGCGCTGTCTTAATATAGAATGTTTTTCAAAAAAAAACATTGGCTACTGAAAGAGTTCCACTCCCAAAAATGGTCATCAGTTCAGAGTTCATTTTTATTTGTTTTTATGTAGTTAAAGCAAGAAAAAGTATGTAAACTTGTCAGTGTTACCAAGTATCGGTATTGCTTAGGTTAGAGGAGCAGAAAACTGAGTTTCTAAAAAGAAAAGAAAAAGAAAAAACACTGTTTGTCCTTCAGGGCAAAGGAAGACAGTGGTCTCTCTGTGGCCACATGGGGGAGGTTGGAGGTCGGCCAGCTTCGGGCTGCTGTTTGCTGAGAAGGTGAGTGGGTGGGGAATGTTCAGGGATTGGAGGGGCATGTTCTGGGGCCACCCTCAGCCCTCCCCTCTGGCGAGTGGTATTGATCCCCAACTTTGCTTATCGATCCTCCCCAAAAGATGCCCTTGTGGGGCAGTTTCTGGCGCCCCATAGGGCAGCTGAATTACAACAGCCACAAGCGGGTGGCCACCAAAACTGTTAGGCAGCCCTTGGGTCCACAGAGTCCCAGCAGATGTTCGCCTTTTCTTAGCATGTTTTTCAAGTTGGTAGGTGGGTAGGTAAAACTATTCAAGATGAGTGTAGTAGCTTCTCCAGGGAACAAAAAGAGCATAATTATGTGTGTCAGGATCCTGTCAGGGAGGAAACCATTCCTTGAAAGCGCCCTGTTACTCTGCTTTTGGGCTACGTTTTGCTTTCTCTTTTTAAAGCCACCTTTGCTAGCATCCATCTGTTGAACAAAGTTTTTGAGGGCGCCAGGATGAAAATAAACTGTAGTCTTTGTTTCAGAAATGTCTCAACTATCCACATCATGCTGGTGGGAATGTGAAATGGAGCATTCTTGGGCTGTGGGAAAAAGCCTGACTACTCGTCAAAAGGTTAAATACAGAGTTACCATGTGACCCAGCGGTTCCACTCCTAGGTGTACACTCAAAAGAATGGAAAACATACGTTCACACAAAAACTTGTAGGCCACTGTTCACAGCAGCATTATTTGTAATAGCCAAAAGGTAGAAACAACCCAAATGTCCATCTAAAGCGTAACAGATAAACAAAATGTGGTCCATCCATATGATGGAATATTATTCAGCCATGAAAGGAATGAAGTACTGATACGTGCTACAACCTGGATGAACTTCGAAAACTTAGGCTTGGTAAAAGAAGCCAGTCTCAGAAAGCCTTGTATTAAATGATCCCATTTCAAGTGTGCAGAACAGGTAAATCCATAGAAACAAGGTAAATTAGTGGCTGCCTAGGGCTGGGGAAGTTGATGGGGAGTGGATTGTGACTGCTAATGGGTATGGGGCTTCATCTTGAGGCATTGAAAATGTTCTGAAATTGATTGTGGTGATGGTTGCACAGCTTTGTGAATATACTAATAATCACTGAATTGTAGTAATTTATAGTAATAAATGGATTGTATGGTATATGAATTGTATCTCAAAAAAGCTGTTATAGAAAACAACTTATGGTAAATAAGCCTTCCAGACTAACATGAACTAACATTGACAATTAATTGCATGTATTGTAGGAGAGGGCAGTCACATTGGAGATACTGATTTTGTATGGTTCATCTCTGTAGAGCAGAGGGGAATGAGATGGACTGCGTTGTTGCAGCCTCTTTGGGAGAAATAGAAGTCGTAGGGTAATCAGTGAAATTTGAGGATCAGGGTCACAGTTTTGGAGATTACAAATCTTCACTACCAGCAGTGTTCAGAATTGTACAGGTTTAGGAGCACTGATTCATGCTAATCATGAGACTGATGTGTAAACCAGGTGCCAGTGTATTAGTTTACATTGGGGGATATGGTGTGCTTTTCCAGTGGCTAAAGCACTCATATCTGGGAGCCCTAATTAATAGTAGCAAGATTATTTAAGGAGTGTAGTGTTCCAGCAAAGGATCTTAAAGCATGTGATACAGTATTTAACCAGGAGGAAGTCACAGTGAGTACATCTTACCAGGGACTTGCGTTCAGGTCAAGTGCCTTCACTGAACTATCTAAGCACTGTCAAAGCTCTTACCTGTGCTTTCCTTATAGAAGATGTTACAAAACAAACAAGTATACAAAACAAAACATCACCGTAAAATAGAAAATGTCCTATTTCATAAGGGATGTAAACATATGTAGAAATGTTTTACAGATAAATCCAAGATAATTTCAAATTAATAGTGTGTGAGTTAATAGAGACTTTTTAAAGCAACTTTTAGTTGCTTAAAAAGGGGAATTTATTACCTCACATAACAAGAAGTGTGGCATTTCCAGGATTGATTAACACATTGTGTACCGCTCACGAGTTTTCGCGCATTTTGCGCACCATCTGTTACGGACCTTAGATGTCAACACACTGTCTTGTCCACATCGAATGAAGCGATCTCATTGGTGGAAACCGTGCAGGTCAATCTATGAAAAACTATATAATTGCACTAACCCATAAAGCATTGCAGTTACATTGTATTTTGGTCACTCGAATAGTCTTCGTCTTCAAGTTCCTGGCACTTTTAGAAACGCTCCCTCTCAGAAAAAGGAAGGAAACCAACAAAACTGATACACTTCCGGAAGTATTTAATGATAATTTATCAGATATTCCTAGTGAGATCGAAGATGCGGATGACTGTTTTGACGATTCCAGAGACAATCTGTAGTTACGATGATTTAAATAACGTGCAGTTTGCCCAAAAATGTGCGGTCCCTGGCGTATGTCTTAGAGATTTCTATGCGGTATGTAATGTGTTAAGTCAGAGGTTTAATGACATTTTCAAGGACCCAGGTGTTTTCTCTCTTTATTTTCTGCCATGCTGGCTATGTGGGAGATGTCTTCCTTTGTGGTACAACGTGGCTGCAGCCATTTCAGTAATACAATGACATCTAGTGAAGAAGAGGACCTTTTCTTGAGCACACCTCCTTCAGGTCCTTTTAGCCAGGGTAGGACCATGTGCCATGCCTTCATCAATTACCAGGAAGGGCGGGGAGGCCCCCATTGGGGCCAGACATGGTGGGATGTCTTTTCTGAGTAGGTGGAAGGGAGATTCCCAAAAGAGAATCAGGCTTCTGCTATTGAGGAAGGTTAGCATGAAAAGAGAAAAGGGCCATGAGGGATGTAAATCATTGAGGCTGTGACTTTAATTAAAACATGCACTGTTTTTGAAATGAAAATTTAGGTACTTGTTCTAAGGAGAAACTTGTGAACTTGGATCATGCAACCACCCAGCCTTTGCATTCCTCTTCTCCGTTTCTTTAGTATGGTTCCAGTCCCTTACACCTTGCATGGCTGCTCTTCCCTCCTGGAACACACACCCTTACCAGCTGAATTTGCTCAAACAGCAGCCCCTCTCTGCAGCCCTTCCCTCTCTTCACCCTCTAAAGTGGACCGACTTGCACCTGCCCCCATCTTCCTGGTCCTTCCATTAGCTCTAACCGCCTCCTGCTCACCCTGGCCCACTGGGCTGGATGCTCTGATGGTGACTGCATGGGTGTGTACACATGAAAGGAAGACATTTAGACTTAATGTGGGAGGTAAAGCACTCTTGAAAGTTTTTGAGCGATGCTATGAATGTCAAGATGAATGTAGTTTTAACGTGTTTAAGAGATTTGTTTCTTAATAGTCACCTGTTAAGTGTCTTAGATTTCCCTGCTGTGCCTTTAAAAAAAACCTTATTAACAATCATATTTCTTAAGCTTTCGTTTGGAGCTCTGAGAAGTATTGGTTGTCTTGTAGGAATGATGAAGTATCTAGAGTATGGCCAGTTCTTTCAGAGTTGGGGAGCACTCTGGTCCTAAGGCTGGAGATAGAAGAGGTGGAGATGGTCTCATGGTTTGGTGTGAGTTATTTACAGCATTTTCTTTAATGTTAAGTGAATGGAGTTCTCAAATACCTGATAATTATTGGTTCTCATTTATTTTTCATGAGAGAAAATACGTGAAGTGCCAGTGGTTCCTGGAATATAAACATGCAGTGAAAGTATTTTCTCTCCTAGGTCTCCTGTCCCTGCCCCAGGCTGTTCCATCGGCATACATTAGTACGTCTGTCCTCCTTTTCCATAAAGCACAGACTTATAAATATTTCTCAGTTTAAAAATAGTGTTTTCTCTACTGTGAGTCAAGGTTCAGTTCTTGTCTAATTTTAGTTCCTTGTTTTTATGAACTTGGAAATGTTTTCTTTAACCAGAAAATAGAAATAAGTGCACACAGAGACGTAGGAAACTTCTTGCACATTTCCCTGTAGCATAGACATTTCTACATGAGGTTTTCTTTTTTGTCAAGTAGGTTATTGAAAAAGAAAATCGTGAAGACAGAAGTTTAGAGATGGTACAAGCAGAGCAGTGAGTGCTTTTTATTGGCCATTTGTTGCTC